>JACSYO010000750.1:200000-325101 GCA_016806645.1 Ophiodon elongatus
AATCAAAGAGCATCACACATTGTCAATCAGCATTTGTATGTGGCATACAAAAGATGCAGTGTAGTATGATAATGTGTTTACCTTGGCTGTGCATTCAACTCACAGCTGTGAGTCAGTTTAGAGCACAATTTAAATACCCTCTCCCTTTAGGTAATCTGTTTGTTTTGGGTAGAGAAAGGTGCATTTTCTATTGCTGTCATTACTTCTTCCAGTGTTTTTTTGTTTTTTTCCCCCACTTCCTTTCATGGCTATAGCGCAAATTGGCCTTCCCAGCGTCAGCTGAGCAACATGGGAAACCAAACAAGCTTGTATAATGCATTGGCCACCGCTGGCAACGTAGCTAGCTTGAGTGGCTAAAAAGAGAAAAGGCTGGCTGTTGTCTCTTCTATTCTGCTCTACTGGCATTACTATTTTACAAGCAAGCAGGCTCATTACAGAACCATATGCTTGGTAACGATGAAAGCTGTGGGTGCATCCCTTGTATGAGCTGGGATGCTTAAATTATTAAATACACCGCCGAGGCTTGATTCAGATGTGGCAGGCAGCCCAGTTCTCTCTCTCACACACACACACACACACACACACACACACACACACACACACACACACACACACACACACACACACACACACACACACAGAGAGAAATGAATAAAGGCGTGGGGAAAAACTTCAAACACCTTTCCTGTGCATTTAGTGTAATGAACAATGCCTTAATTGAGATTGGCTAATTACCCAATTTCAAGATAATTAATATGATCCTAATTAGCATATGTAAATGGCACATTGCATAATTGAGAATCCCTGTTTTGAATTAGATGGCTCTAAAGTGAACCCGCACGTGAAAAGGTACAAAGCAGCTATTAAGAGTTTGATGCCGCATTAAAACAGGCCATCACTCAATGTGCGCTGATGAAACGCTCAGCATCTCACAGATGTTCAGAAACATTATGGAATGTTGTTGATTATTGTTGATATGTTTTTGGGACATCGCTAATTAACAGTCATTACCTACTTATCACTTTTGTGCAACTACTTAAGCAGGAATGAAAACAATCTTGGTGGTGGAATTGCCGTTCATGTGCAAAAGGCAAGCGATGGCAATGTGCACATTCAGCATTCAGCTCGTCTGCGTCCTTGGAGCTTTGTCAGCAAAAGTGTTCCCACAGCCAAGAACTTCTCGATGGCAAAGTTATTGTAATGAAAAATGTCATATTTGAATGTGTACATTGCCAATCAATTAATGCAAACGCTGCCTTTGATAGCGTACATCCTTGACAGTATCTGCACCTGTCTGAAACATTGACTGGTTGCCCATGTTATGCCAGCTAATAAAGAACACACAAAACAGAGAAATAATTAAATTATTTCTCTCTCTGTCAAAGCTTGAAAGCCAGTGATGCCATACACAAACCCCACGGACTACTTTGATACATAAAACATGCATTCCTTACACATAAGTAGTATCATATTTAAGTCTGAATTTCTTTTATTTGATGTATTAAAAAAAAATTATTTTGCTAAAGTTATCATCATCAATGCACAAGTCTTGTGTGCAGCAAAGAAATACAGAACATTCTGATACAATAGTGTCTACCAAACCAGTTTGCGCTTCATGTCGCCGAACAATATTGTCTGACCCCTCAGTGGTGGAATGACATGTTGTCCTCGGTGCAAGCTAATATTGATCTGGTAGCAAGTGGCAGTTGACTGAGCGGGCCTGGAGGGCAGCAGTAATGGGAGTGCCAGGGGGCGTAAGGGGGCAACCAAGCACCTGGCTCACCCAGCTGGTAGAAAGAGTCCTAAGGCACACAGAGGACCCTGGCTGGCTGGCTGGCTGACACCCACACTGTGCGCTATACACACACACACACACACACACACACACACACACACACACACACACACACACACACATACACACACACACACACACACACACACACACACACACACGCGCACACACACACAGCACAGACAGAAATGCACATACTCTCTTCTTCCGTCTCTCTGTTTGGCTCTCAGTCACTCATACACTCCAGGCTCTGTCCAGACTTGTGGCATCAGTGCTGTCAGGACACAGGCCTCCATGTTGGATCCAATCAGCAGCGTTGTCATTCAATGGCACACACACTAACGTACACACACAGGTCGCCGCTGCTTTCCGCCTTGGCAGAAGGGGAGCATGTTGTCCTTCCAGTGTGATTTCCTCTCCCCTCCCGCCTGCCATCTCCGTTCCCTCGGCCCTGTCAGCTTTGCCCCCTCTCCTTGTCAGCAGCCATATGGCTCCCCTCCTCCCCTCCCCCCTCACCCTATGTCATCCCCTAGACTCCTTCCCCATGCCTCATCCCCCTGTTGGAGCTTCACTGACAGCTCTAAATGCACCACTCAGCCTCAGGGATCACTGGACATACTATACAAGTTCTTGACAATCACTCCGGAAAACATTTAATTCAAATGCTCAAATTTTATACTCAGACATATTTCTTTTTCATACTGCTATGGCTACACACCCTATATTTAATGAGTCGGTGTGGGATTGTTGTAAAAATTATATTTTTGCCAAATGTTCTCAACTACTATTGCAGAAAATGTCTGAAAGTGTCTGTGATTCCTTTATCCCCAAGTAAAGAATGGACTCCTTTTAATATGATTCTAATCTTCATAGTTAGTTTAAAAGTACTTTTTTTTTGTTTGCGTAATAAAGACACAAATCTACCTTCATACACATGCAGCATCTTTTAAAGTAAAACATAGTTCTGCATTTTTAAACAGCTTTCAATGAACAAAGCATTTGTAATAATATAATCAGACATAATATATTTTAGCAATTTATCAAATTTGCAATCTATTACTCTTGTTTTTTTTCTTTTATTTTTTTGTGACTACTATGTTTTGCACAGAAATGCAAGAACATTATACTACATTACATTACATTTAATTTGGCAGACACATTTATTCAAAGCGACTTACAATAAGTGATTCAACCATGAGAGTTCAAACCCAGAACAACATGAATCAAGAAAGTACAATTTCCTCAAGAAAGCCAAACTATAAAGTGCTATAAGTAAGTGCCATTTAAGTGCTACTAAAGTTCTACAATATTTTTTATTATACTATTTTTTTATTCCAGGTATAGTCGGAAGAGATTTCTTTTTAGAAGATATAGAGACTTTCTGCTCTCCTGATGTCATTGGGGAGCTCATTCCACCATTTCAGAGCCAGGACAGCCAACACTCGTGATGTTGTTGAGTGTTTAGCTCACAGTGACGGAGCTACAAGCCAATTGGCCGATGCAGAGCGGAGTGAGCAGGCTGGGTGTAAGGTTAGACCATGTCCTGAATGTAGACTGGACCCGATCTGTTCACAGTACAGTACGCAAGTACCAATGTTTTGAAACGGTTGCGGGCAGCCACCGCTAACCAGTGAAGGGAGCGGAGGAGCGGAGTGGTGTGGGTGAGTTTAGGTTAAAGACCAGTCGAGCTGCTGCATTCTGGATGAGCTGCAGAGGTCGGATGGCACTAGCAGGTAGACCAGCCAGGAGGGAGTTACAGTAGTCTAGGCGTGAGATAACCAGAGCCTGTACCAGAACCTGTGCCGCTTTCTGGGTGAGAAGAGGACATATTCTCCTGATGTTGTGCAGCATGTACCGACAGGACCGAGTTGTTGCAGCGATGTTGGCAGTGAGGGAGAGTTGACTGTCGAGTGTCACACCAAGGTTCCTAGCAGTCAGGGTCGGGGCTAACACGGAGTTGTTGAAGGTGATAGTTAGGTCATGGGTGGGAGAGCCTTTCCCTGGAGGGAAAAGTAGTTCAGTCTTGTCAAGGTTAATTTTCAGGTGGTGTGCGGACATCCACTGAGAGATGTCAGTCAGAGAGGCAGAGATTCGTGCTGCTACCTGTGTTTCAGATTGGGGAAACAAGAGGATTAGTTGGGTGTCATCAGTATAGCTGTGGTAGGAAAAGCCATGTGAGCCAATGACAGAGCCGAGAGAGTTGGTGTACAGAGAGAAGAGGAGGGGACCCAGGACGGAACCTTGAGGGACCCCAGTAGTGAGGGGACAAGGTTCAGACACAGGCCCTCTCCAGGTTACCCGGTAAGTGCGGTCGTTGAGGACATTACACCAGCAAACAACTTAACTCAAGGTCCACTTACTAGAGCTTTCATTGCAACCACATCTGAATGGCATTCAGCAGTGGATATAGTTTGATGATGATGAATGAAGACCTGCTGATGAAAGCTGGCTGAAAAGCTGGCTAAGAGATCTAACAAGTGAACCTCGTGTTTGAGTTTCAGGCACAACTTTTATAGTCCAAAGTATAAGTTGGACATAAGATGTAAAGGTTTCTGTTGAACAGGCATGCCCATTTGCCTTCTCTCTCTTCCTCCCCTCTCTTTATGGGACTAAACTCTGGAGCTACCATCAATTTGGGCCTGTGGGGACAAGTGTGAATGTGGATGTGTGCACTCGTCAGTGTGTGTGCATGTACTTTTGTGTGATGAGAAGCAGAAAGTGATGGAACACCGCAGCCCATACAGTAATAAAGAGTGTGCGATGGGGGGCCCAGATCGCTCCAGTCCCAAAGACATTACAAGAGAGAGAGAGAGAGAGATGGGAGAGAGAGAGAGAGAGAGAGAGAGAGAGAGAGAGAGAGAGAGAGAGAGAGAGAGACTGCCAATGCCACCGTTGCCTGCCGACAAATCTGCCGTCAAGACTAAGGGCTGTAAAACTGTGATGGCTAAAAGCTAATGTCAGAAGTTATGTGGAGCTGTCAACTGCTATTACAGATGATTATTGCCACTGTCTTGACTCTGAGTAGGACAGGGGGAAAGGAGAGCAGATTAATAGTGAGAAGGATTCACAAGAGAGAGCGACAGAGAGCAGACAAAAGAAAAAAGCTCTTGTTGACAAGAGACAAGTCAAAATAGTCAGACCTGACAGCAAAAGACATTTTGAATGTTGAATGGTGACAGGCTGAAGACTGCAGCACATAAACTTTAAACTGCACTGATCAACGCTTATGGCTAAAGGCGTCATGCTCTTAATAACTGTCATAGTGTATCAGACAAAGACTGGTAACAAGATCCTTACATCCTAATGGCCTCACAACTCATCCCACAACTCAATAGTGAGTTTGAATCCCCTAAAGCACGAGAGTAATCAGGATAGAAAAGAGGACAAAGCAGAGGAGAAATAATACTCTTTGAAACTTAAAATGGTTGAGGAGTCTCAGGAGACAGTTATGCAGAAGGTGTCCTATCATAGATGTTTATGCTTAGGCTTAGACACTATATGCACATATATTTATATATTTGTGGTAGTCCAACGGCTCGCCTTCAATTTCTTGGAATCAATGTAAAAGTCATCCCTAATAATTGCTTTCCTTTTTCTGCCCATTTACACTCATAACAGCATGAATTTCCTCTCGTCGATAGCCATATTTTGTTGTTCAGTGCACTCTGTGAGTTTTTTTGTGTGAAGCAAAGTGAAGTGAAGTGATTGCAAACAACATTTTCATGTACTTTTTCTCAACTTGTCTCAGACTTCTTTTTGACAACACTCAGTGAGTATACCTAACCATTTCAAAAAGAAAATCCACTGCCAGGCATCAAAATCCACAATAAAAATTGATTTCTTTTAACCCTTTGAAGGAATAGTTTGACATTTTTTGTAAATGCGGTTATTTCTTGCCGAGAGTTAGTTGAGAAAATCAAAGCCACTTTCGTGTCTGCAAGGTAAATATGTAGCTTACGCAAGTAGCCGGTTAACTTAGCTTAGCATAAGGAAAGGGCAGTACTGGACTGAAGCAGGCTGGCTGTTCCTCGTTTCCAGTTTTTATGCTAAGCTAACTGGCTGCTGGCTCCAGCAAGATATTTAAAGCACAGACACGAAAGAGATATTGATCTTCTCATCCAACTGTCAGCAAGAAAGGGAATAACCAGATTCCCAAAATGTCAAAGTGTTCGTTTAACCGTGACCAGTCATTACAAACTTAAGCTTCATCAAATTTAAACCAAAACACATACATTCAGTAGAGATTTTGATTTTGAATGCTGGGGAAATCTATAAAAAAACACAACATATAGAATATTTCCATTTGATGGAAAAGTGCAGCCATTAAGAACATGGGTTCTTGGGTTCAAATATTTTTATCAGATTGCATCACAATCATTAACTGTAACGAGCTGAAAATCGGGTATGTATGTGATACTTTAAGAAATACAATTTATTTTTCATCCTTGAAGCCAATAAAAGTGGAACACTGTATATTAAAGGGTTAAGAGGGCTAAATTATTTACATGAATTAGATAGGTTACGTGAATCTCTCCTTCACTTTCATCAAGGATGCAAAATTGCACGAGTGAAGCCAATTACACTCCTTAATTCAAAGAATCCATCATCCTTGAAATAGTCTTTAATGTAGCCATATAGCTCCATCCATTGTAGCGAAACTCCACAAAGAACAAGTTTTAATTGAAACACATTTACTGTTTCTGTTGATTCCATTAAAGCGGCCAGCGAAGCCCTTTTCTCCCTCCATGACTAGCTTCCTGTCAGTCATTATCACCAGCCGCATTCCAGTACCAGCTAATACATAAATATCACAGTAAATCTACTAAAGGTCTGGAGCACAGGAGTCATAAAGTAAATCGGCTGCTTTATGTTTACTGTGCTTCGGGGGGGCAGGGCCAAAGGCAGTTTGAGGGCACTAAATCTGAGAGGGTGTTGGGAGAGGGGATGTGCAGAAGGGGGCATCAATCACAGCAGTGTACAGATATGTAAATATACACACACATATACACACACACACCCAGGAGGGAGGAAAATGGGACTCTTAATACATGGACTGTAAGATTAATGGTTATTAATATTGGCAGCTGCCCATTACGACAGTAGAGCAAATAGACTACACACATATACACACACTTGCACGTACAACACAAGTATCAACTGTCAAATCACATTTGATTATTGTTCCTTCTTCACGCACACACACATGGTCATGATGTTGACATCTGCAGCTTGGTGCGTACGGACAGACAGGAGCTCGAAGGCATTTGGGTGCTGTGAAGTCCCCCACTGCGACTCTTTCTAACAGTTATGTTAATGGGTCACATATGGGCGTGACAAATGAACTTTGCAGTGACACAAATAACTGATAAGAATTACTCACAGATGATAACAGGGGTGTGGGGTGTCATCGTGGGTGATAGCTTGTCTGTCATTGTCGTTTTGTTTGATATCATTTAGCCACAATGACAGCGGGTTTGTATCACAGTTTGAGATTTTCATTTGTGCCGACAAAGAGTGGATGTTTAATAGCTTGTGTAATGGAGCATTAATATCAAACCTATATGGTGTATTGATAATTGTGTCATGTTCTACAATAAAATTCCATATTTTTTCCAAATATGTTGCTGATGGCCCTTGCCTTAGAGTAGAGCAGGACATTCCTTGTATACCTGGTACTTCCATTTTCTGCATAAGCTTATAAATGTCCCTGATAAAATATGCAATAGATCCTGTTAACAACTTAGTAGCTGTAACGTCCACCCTGAGAGGTTTCAATATTTTACAACACCAAGGTGTGCACAAACAGCAGAGATGGAAATGTAATGCTTCAACCTGCAGTAGGAGACACATCTGAATAATGTTCCCCATATACTACGCTATAAAAATCAGTGGCTATATCCAACTGTGCATTTACATGACTTATGCATTATTACTCTTTTAATGCATCCTGCCGGCCATGTTATAGCTGCCCACACATTCTTGATTGCTGTATTATCCTGTGTACTTATTAGTATGGGGAAAATACAAACTATACATTGCAATATTATGTGGTAAAAACTGAATTCAACACAATATGTCTCAGCAATACAGACTTATCCTTAATGTGCTTTGGTGCTATTTTTGTACACTAGACTTAGCTTAATCATTAATTACTAATGAATTGTGCACAACTTTGCTAACTCTTTGCTTGAACACATTTGCATACAGCAAGCTATGCATTGTAGCATCCTAGCCCCGCTTTCTCCCCACACAGCCATGAGTTCCTTCAAGCTCATTAACTGGAACAATAGCCAAGGTGGCAAATACAACAAATGACTATTAAATAGTCTGTCCTGTATTTCACATGAAGTTGACAGAGCAAACAATATCAAAGTGTTCAATGTGATCTGATGATATGAACAGACAAATCGGCTATACTGCTGGATTGGGTAAGCGATGATCTTTGAAGTGTACTTGAAGCAACATGTCTGCACTAGTTGTGTTTTCTTATACGGTGATTAAGGTTGCCATATGCCTTCAGTGCTTGAGGGAGGAAATCTTTTTTATGCAGTCATCAGAAAATACCTTTCTATTCAAGCAAACTTGAGTCTACAGAGCTCCATCAAAGGCAGGACTTGGAGCAAGGCCTAAGGCTTTTCTTTGGGTTTCACAATGCAGGGCACTTTTTTTACCCAACAAAGCTGGTCCAAGATGTAAGTTTGTTTATGATTTTGTTGTATCACATACACACCATGGTTTGAATTATATATTAATATGATATAATATATATATAATTATATAATTATATATTTTCTGGATGTCCAGAATGTTACAGATATCATTAAATAATAGCTCAGACATGAAATAAAGGAAGTTGAATGAAAATAAAGAGATGGCAAAGGTCTCCCCTGCGTTTGTCCTTTTGTTGTGCTCCGGCTATGAGGGAGCACCGTTCACTGTAGAAAACTGATACTGACCTTGTTCATGGAAATCAGACCTGGAGAGAAAGAGTACAGAGAGCGAAGGTGAGAGTACGAGAGACAGTGACAGAGGGTTGGAATAAATGTGTGTGTATGTGTGTGTCTGCAGATGTGTACAGTACACAGTCTCTGCCTGTTTGCCTGTCTTGTCAGTGACAAGTGTCTGGTGTGACTGCACCTCTGTGTATATGTGTGCATGTGCTTGCCCCATTTGCGTGTGCGCTCCTATGTATGTGTGTGTGTGTGTGTGTGTGTGTGTGTGTGTGTGTGTGTGTGTGTGTGTGTGTGTGTGTGCGTGTGCTTGTGAGTGTGTGAGTGAGGCAGAAATGAAAGGCAGGAGTCCCATCTGTTGTCGTGTAATGACTGTGCTATTTGGAGGCAGGAAAGGTTTGGTGCGGGAGCAGCTGGTACCTCGCCCGGTGACCTTTTAGCATTCCTCCTCTCACCATCTGACAGATGTGTCAACTCGATTATTTCAAAAGGCCCTGAATAAATAAGCGATTGTGAGAGAGCGCCGCCCGCTAACCCAAAGAGTCGACGGAACGTAGGCCCCATACACAAACGCGCAGGTGAAAGTGGATGCAACAAGGAATACGCCTGCAAGCACACAAACACACTCTAAATACTTGCAAGAACGAAGACCGACACCAGCACATGCACAGTGAACAGCACAATCAAATTCACCTCCGCTGAACAAAGTAAATGATCACAGAGGTGAGCTGACGCATCACCCCTGTTGTTGCATCGCTCATTTTCTACATTCCCCTCGCTCTGCTCCACCCTCTCTTTCTTTTCCTATCATCTTCTAAATAGCTGTCGAGTCGCTGGTATGAGGCTTGGTAAAAGGGGTACAATGGGGGTGAATTGAACGCCATTGTGGTTCGGGTGCCCTTGGAGCACCGCTATTAGCTGACTGTGGGTGGAGGGAGGGGGGGCTGAGGCTGGTGCCGGGTGGTAGGGGGGCCTCAGGTGTTACCGGGAGGCCACCGATGGACTCTCATTCCCTGGCGGAACCCACAACGGACAGAGGGGAATGGGAGTCTGTTGTGCATATTGTATATGTGTGTGTGTGTGTGTGTGTGTGTGTGTGTGTGTGTGTGTGTGTGTGTGTGTGTGTGTGTGTGTGTGTGAGGGTGTGCGAGGGGGCGGGGGGCTAATTGACTCACTGAGTGATTGGGGGACTGTGAAGAGGCGACCGCAATCAGACCTGCCCTGATAGAGTTTGATGCCTCCCTAAATAGTTTTCAAATGGAGGAGCAGGTGCTGTTTTTCCAAAGCAATCCCCACTGCCCGGGTGTATAAGAGAGGGAAGTGTGTCTGTGCTCTGGTGTGTGTGTGTGTGTGTGTGTGTGTGAGCGTGTCACTACATGTGCACTAGTAAGGCTATATCCAGGTCATTGTGGGGGTTGTGTGACATTGTATGGCTTTTTTTTATATAAAAAATCAGAGGGAAAGTAATTAGAATTGTTACGTGTGTGCATTTGTTGTTCCATTATTACATGTATTTTGTTCTGTTTTGTGTTGAGGTCACCTTTAATTTATACATTCAACATCTCAAAATATTCAAATAAAGAATTCTTGTTAAATATTGATGTGATCACAGGAAAAGTAAAAAGATGAGAAAAAGAAACTGAACATATTTGAGATTATGTGAAGGAGAGTGGTGAGCAAATACAGATGAAGGATATATCCCACAGAGGAGCCTCTGTTACCTCAGAATTCAATTTTGGTAGCTAAAATTGGAGAAAAGCCCTTCATTTTGTCTATTCCTCTGTGTTAAGAATGACGACTGTTGAAAATCCTCCGATGCTCTCGTTCAAAACCCCAGGGATTGTAGCAGGCCTCGGACCGTCCATCTCTTTCAGAAGTGTGAAATGGGCTTCATCAAATTATGTCCAGTCCTCATGATTTCACTCGATGAATCCAAACTGGTTTGGTTTGGTTGTTGGGATGTCATGCTTTGGGATGTGTCGAGGCAGATTTGGCGCAGTTCATTCTCTGCTTGTTTTATTGCCTTGTTTTACATCAACGCCATATGACATGCTTTGAATAACCCACTAAGTGCTTAGGAAAATGGATTATTCGGAGAGAATTTATAACACTTCTGGCGTAGGAGCAAAGGCAAGTGGGTGAGTGCTCCAAACATATGCAACACTCGGAAAACCGACTGGAATTTATTTGAATTTTTAAAAGCCAGTCTGTAGCTTTCTTGACAGTCCAAAGTCGTATCAACCCCAACCTCAGCACGGATGCTAAATTAACATCAGGGCTTTTGCCCGCTGGGTCAGGACCATGCACCATAACCGTGGTGGTTCCTGGACTCCTGTCTCAGTGCTTCTGTCAGCACAGCGAGCCCTCCCCATCTATCATCTCCATTGATCTACACTAATGACAGATGGTCGTTATGGGTGGGGGAGACAGATTGCCTTCAGCACAGCATGGCTTCACAGGCATGTTCAGGCAGCACAGACTGTGCGCGTGTTCTCTGGGCGTACTGGAATATCTGATATCTTATTTCTTCTGATAAACAAAGGCCCATGTCTATTTTGACTGTTAATACAGAGAGAGCAAAGCTGCTCGAGGATTTTAAGAATTCAGGCAGGAGCCACGAGCACAGGATAAATGTTTCATCATAGTGTCACGCAGGATGAAGAACACATCATCAAACCATGGCATCATCCAAAAAAATCCATAATATTGCATTGGTATAGTGTTTTTTTTCTGTGTCTTTTATATCAGTGTCTTCCTGGTTTCATGTTTGTGTAATTATCAAAAAGGAACATCTGTCAGAGTTGAAAAAAAGCAATTCTATGTTTTTTAGACACCTAAAATCCCATTACAGAATCTGGGTCACTAACCCATTCACTCATGTAATGCACCCAGACACTATCCAGATGCGTAGCATGTGGAACGAAGCAAGGATGCTCACTTTCCACTGCAACATTTTGCTGAACTGTTGTATATTATACATTTTGTATGTGGGTGCTTCACAGATAGAAAGTGTATTTAAAGATGCAGAAGCCATGTGTGCCACAAGCCAGAGTTGCACTTTAGTTTTGCCCAAAAGGGTCAACTCAAGACCAGCATCTGCAACACTTTTGTCCTGTTCCTTAGTATTTATGGTGATTGCTGTAAAGTATTTAGTGTAATTTTCAATATGGAAGTAATTGATACCTATACTCAACAGTCAGGATACGTATTGAGAATTTCACACATTTAATAAACAATAACTCATAAACTTATTTAGGTCACGTTTGGGTTTACTCGTTTGTGTGACTCTTCTTAACACACGAGTATCCTTGTATACGTGCAAAATCTAAATAAGGCAAGTAACGATTATTTCAATAAGCAATTAACCTTCTAATTTATTCATTGGTGTGGAAAATGTCCTCAGATGTTTTGTTTTGTCTGACCAACAGTGGCAAACCCAAAGATATTCAGTTTACTGTCATAGAAGACAAAGAAAACCAGAAAATATTTTGGGCATTTTTGTTGAACAAATGACTTGAAAGATTCACAGATTATGAAAATAATTGTCCATACATTTTCTGCCAATAACTGACTTCTGTTCTGCTATAATATCATGGAAACTGATATTGCTCTGATAACAAAACACAATAATGAGCAAGGTTATACAGCCCGTTTATAGAATAAGTAGGTAGGTTATATGTAGTATTTACCTTACTTAAAGGTGCTCAATACTAAATTCAGAGCATATCTATATATTGCCTCCACACGGCTTTCAACATTACGGCCATAACCTAGAAGGTGGAGCACAACAGACTGCATGCCCGGCCGGCCCGGCTACGAAATCAAAGCAAGGAGAATCTCAGATTACACACAGAAGGAAAAATACTTTATTCTCTGCTCAAGTAGACATTACTCCACTATATCTTTACATAGCAGATAGCTGTCTCCTGCTATATCAATGCTTTGAATATTGAATTCAGCAGCGCGGATTCAAATCTGACCTGCAGCCCTTTGCTGCATGTCGTCTTCCTCTCTCTCCCAATTTCCTGTCAAACAATGCAATAGATAAAAACAAGATATCACTGTGGATGTTGGAATAACAATGAAGTCAGACGTGGTGATGAGGAGTGCATTTGTGCTGTAGAATCTTTATTCTTCGTGTTGTCATAGACATCAGAGGCAATTAAAACCGTATTGTGCTTCAGATCACACAACAGCAGAGGTCCTTCTTTTGTTTATTAACTGCAAACCTTGAAAGACTGGCTCTAACTAGCTCAGTATGATTTATTCATAAGACTATGGATCTGCATAAAGCCATGTCATTGCAGCAGGCTATCTTGAGGAGGTCAATAATTGGTCAATATATATTGTGCTTGCATGGGAATTATTCATCATTCTTTTGACTGTTTATTTACCATATTGTCAGTGAACATCGATATTAAACTTCAGTTACCACTCCTATTATAGTGGAGAGGGTAGGTGACTTGTCATTATTTTGGTCAGTTATTTGACATACGAGCAAGTTTTTCCAGTCATGAGGTTGGCCTAATCAATATTCTATCCTTTCGGACCATAGAAGGTCAATCCACATAATTATATAAAAATAGATGCCAGTTGTTGCAAAACCCTAGGGATTAACACACAAGTTACAGCTCATTATTTAAACGAAACAGAGGCCCGATCAATAGAAATGACATCATGTCACTTTCAGCAAGTGTATAGCAAAAGAGAATGGACTCCAATCTGATGAAGAAACCCTTTTGTATCAAAATACATGTTGCATTATATACATTAAATAATTCTAGTTCATAATGAATTCATTGGTTTTGTGTTTTATATAATAAAAGTTAATCTAGCTAAAATCAGAAAAGGGAACTTAAATGTCAAGACGTACAAAGAGTAACTGATTTTGCAAATAAAAGGTTGGCTAGATAAATAAGCAGATGGGTGATAGAGCGTTATTTGTTGTCTACTAGTTGTCAGCAGTATGAGATCCACATTTGTATTTCTTCAGGAGGAATCAGAAAGTTTGACAATTGCACAGTTTCCACAGACGTCAGAAATTATCTTGCTCTCTGCAGCTCAAAATGATGGAACCAAGCCGGCTCACATTTAAAACCCACAGGGGTAGAAAGTTCATGTTGGATACAACTTGGCCTCGCTTTCAACTGCTGCATTTAGGCTGCATAAAATGGGATCTGGATGTGTAAACATTGTTCTTGTGTGCAGCAGCAAGAATAACATCTATAATTCAAAATAGTTATTAAGGCCAAGGTGGAGCTACAATCACAGAGCTGTCGCTGTGAACTTAGATCTTAAAAGCTTGTCCACTGGACACCGTTGGGTCCCAACGGTGTCCAGCAGCCAGTGGGGCCCCTTGGACCTGGTACCAGCTCAATGATTTAGACGAGGCCATAAAATTCTAAATGGAAATGGGAGGCTATAGTTGCTTAATTGACCTTTATTGGGCTTTCTGCTTCATTTGAAGACTGGATATTAAATTAACATGATAATTCAGGCCCAGCGTGTTAATGCCACCACAAATCCCCCCCCTTCCTACATTTTAATATCAGCCTGTAACTTTTATGGCTCTCATTGATTTAGCACTGCTTTTTATTAACTGGCTTTAATTTTCCATATTGGCACACACTTACACAAAGAAGGTTTTACTCCAATTGAGCAGCGCACTGTTACACGATTGAGAGTTTATGAGGCCGTTTCTATTAAAACCCTCCTCTATTCTTACAGTGACATATATAGGCTGTAACATGGAGATGATATCTAATATGTATAGGGGAGCCCTAGGTTTGGCTATTGGAGCAGTGGCTACTTGTGTCACAGGTGTTAGTGGAATAGTTTTATTATTATTTTTCCATCGTTCTGGAGTATTTCTTATAGTAATAATGTGTTTTGGTTACAGTCATATTTATTCCTCTAGCCATCCCTCCAAATATCTCAAGCTGTCAACAAAACCTGGCCACACCGATACACATGCTCACTGCTGCATGCAAAAATCGACTTTCTTTTGCGCTGACTGTGTGAATCTTTGTTAGGATTATAATTTACATACCATCAATGTCGAAGTTATGAAGGCAGTGTTGTGGCCTGGCTTTGAAGGAGTAGGCCAAGAGAACGCTACTGTCCTCTTGTGGAAGCAACGGGGCTAGCAAATGGAGGCAGTGGCGATAGATTTCAGATTTCTTCCAGAGCATCACATGAGCAGAGTCACACTTTCAAAATAAATGCATATTTTTGCAAGGAAAAGTTAAAAATGTTGATGCGATTAGCAGTGACAAGTCAAAGCCTCACAAGCCTAGTCACACACACACTGAGCGTGTGTGTCTGTGTGCGTGCAAGTTATATATATATATATATGTATAAAAATATACATATATATATATATGAGCTAAGGAGTGAGAGAGAGAGAGAGAGAAAGAGAGAGGCACCCTTAGTGAGCTTGAAACAAATATACTTTCTCACCAAATGTGACAAATATAAAAAAAATATGGAAACATAGTTCCAAAATGTATTTTTAAGAACCAAAGCTCTACAGCTCTCACATGAAGACAAATTACCGGACCTACTGGAGGAAGACGCTGAGAGCTGGCAGCAGCCTGTATGTTGCTGCCAGCCATAAACTGAGGGACAGAGAGTGACGGTGACAGTCACCTGCACCTTGTTATTGCTTTTGGTTGTGTGTCGGTTCTGCTTTGTTTCCTGTTGGTATCATTCCAACCAACTTTTAATTTGTATGACTTTATGTATTTTAGTTTATTTTATTGATTTTAATACTTTTCAACATTTAAATATGCTTTGGTTATAATGCACAGTGTACATCATGCCAATAAAGCTACTTGAATTTGAGAGAGAGAGAGAGCGAGAGAGAGATAGAGAGAGAGAGAGAGAGAGAGAGAGAGAGAGAGAGAGAGAGAGAATAATAAATGTAGAAGGGGCAACTCCACACACAAATGCACACTCGTCAAATAGGGACACACACTGCCAATCGGACAAAAAGCTAATAACCCACCAGCACATTAGAGGTGAATTACTTCCCGGATGCAGCCCCTGTTCCACTCCTAAGTGGATGCATTATCATTGTGTCTGTCAGAAAAAAAGGAGCCAAAGAATATGAATATGCGTTTACATCTGTCTCCCATTAATATGCATGCCTGAATCCACATCTCAACACAAAGCCAATTTTCTGGCCATCTGTGGGATGGCTGGTGGAGGTAATGAATATTCTTTATGAATATGTTTTATTTTGCGAGGCGGCAATACATCATGAGCATGCCACTTTAATTCTCTACTCTCTCTCTCTGTCCCTCTAGCTCACTCTGTGATTCCCTGAGGGGCACAACTTGATGAGTTTAACTGGACTGTACAGAGGAGGGATGGATGGGTGGATGGATGGACGGATGGATGGACAGAGGGAGAGAAGGTTGGATGTAAACACTCTCTCTCTCTCTCTCTTTCTCTAATAGGAGCCTTAATAAGCCACACATCTGCTCTGAATGGTGATGGAGAGAGAAATACGTCTGAAGGTAATGGCTATCATGACTTCTGCAGTAACCAGAAGTCCTGATGTTCATTTAATTACCAAAGTAACTCATGACTGAGCTGCACCTCTTAGAATATTCATTAGTTTGAACATAGTTTCTGTTTGGCTGTTCACACAAGCAAATCATCTTCCAGTTTTACCTTTAGCTTTACAGGCATTACAACAAGAATCAAAGCTTATCTTTTTTATAGCTAATTCACAAGTTTTTCTAAAATATCACAACAATGGCATAAAGTATAATATTAAGCAATTACCCAAATAATTTCTGGCACAAATCCAACAACTGCATATCTGACATATGCTGTGTTGAGGACCATGCTGCCTAATTACAGAGCACATACACTTTTATGACACTGAGTTACAAAATGAGGATAGAGAGGTGGAGTGTAGGATGTGTCAGCCTGTAGGCACCTTTATATGTCACATCGATGATTTAGACATCAGTGACAGTATTACTTTTGCTCTCTGGGGCCTTGGCACAGTCCATTGGCTACTAGTGTCCTTTAATGATTTATGATTGAAGTTAGCCTGTGAAGTCCCCAGAGCATCCCCCGGAGCGAGAGGCACAGGGAGTGACCAGTTTTATGGCAGCACTGGGAATCAATTATGCTAACGGTGGCTAATGAATGCACTTGAGGGAACTGCTCCCTGCACTCAAGGGCCATTTACTATTTGCATATTGATAGCAGAAGGACAGCGGCCACTTTCATCTGCCTGTGATGAAGCACCATGGAAATGGACTTCTGTGTGTTCCTTTCAGTCTAAATGTAGATCTCTTTGTTTCTTGTTCATTTTTCCCTTTCTGTCTCCTCTTTTTTGCAGAAATGGTTTACATTTAGTTTAGAAGATCGTTTTAATTTACATACAGTGGGAAAATGTTCCTCACAAACAGTCTTTTCCCCACCTCTTCATATTAAAAAATACACACAATATTGTGCCTTCTACCAAGCCTCTTCCTCTCTTTCAATAGTCTGAAGTCATTTTCAATTAGGGCTCTTTTGCGGTCGGTCCTGGAAGTGCTCCAGTTTCTCCCCAATGGACTCTGATAGACACAGTTTAAGAGGAATAATGGTGAGGCCTTTTACTGCCGCCAAGGTTAACATGCATTAAAGTCATCTGTTTGCAAAAATGGACGTCTGGCAACACTCTCTCTCACTCCACTAAAATGCATTAAGGTAAATAACGCCAGACCGAGAGAGAAATCACTATGTCCGCTGCGTCTCAGTGAAGTAAAGAAGGCTATGAATATGAAATGCGCTATGAATAAGTTATGTTGTGGTGGTAACATTGCAAAAAAGACCGGGTGTGAGATTAAGGCTTTTTCAGAATGTCATTGTGCGGCCTTCCTCATTCAATGAGATGATGAAAGTGATACAATAATTATTTGACATGAATTCAGAAGCACTTGTTTTGGAAATAAGCTTAATGACTTTCTTGCAGAGAGTTAGATGAGAGGATTGATACAATTCTCAGATTTGTCAGTTAAATGAGAAGAAGAGTCATACAAACACTAAAGTTGCCTGGCAACCACATGAGAGATGTACATTTATTTAAAATGTTTGACAATGTCTTTGTTATTATGTAATTGCAAACATATTATGTCCTTTATCTTAATACAATAATAATAATTGATGCGTTACTTAATACTTGCTCTCCCCTACTGTACATTTAACTAAAGCTAATTTCAAACACCAGTCCCTTGATGGGCTTTGATAGTTAATTTGTGTTAATTTATGCTAAGCTACGCTATGCTAACCGTCTCTTGGCTCCAGCTTCATATTTAACAAACAGATCTGGGAGTGGTATCAATTCTCTCATTTTACTCTCAGCAAGAGAGCAAATAACAAAGGTCCCAAAATGTCAAACTATTCCTATAAATGGTCAACCAACTCACAAACCAGTATCTATGATGTCCCTCAGCATGGCCGCCGGCCGATGTAAACTTGCGCTGTGACCAATCCGGTAAAAACATCCATGTATGTGTGTCTTTTAAGGGATACATTTCTTTCCCGTAGAAAATAAAATACAGTGGAAGTTTACTTTAAAACAACTTTAAGAAAAAATTGTTTATTACAAGAGTCATAGAGTATCATACCTGGGGAAGGTAAAGTTTGGACACAAATAAACTTCTAGAAACATCCATGAGTGATGCTTTCACTCGGTGGAATAGACAGACAGAGGCAGACAGGCAGTGTTGGAGGCTCCCACTAATTTGATCTGGTGACATTTTCTTCTCCAGCTCCTCGGGGGTAAAAGAGCAGCAGCGAGGGAGTGAGGGAGTTAGGAGAGGAGGTGTGAGAGAGAGAGTAAGAGAGACAGAGATGGAGAAAGAAAGAGAGAGAGAGAGACATAGAGATGGCGAAGGAGACACTAATGAACGCAGACAACAAAGACCCTAACCTGAGCTCCAAGCCCCTGGAGACACAGAGAGGTTTTTCATTGGGTCAATAAAAGCACTGGACCGTGTCTGCATTGGCTTGCCCTTCAAGCACCCGCTTAACTGCAGTGGGAGGACTTTTGTTCAAGGTTGCTGGAGTTAAAAGGGGAATATCGCTGAATTTCATATCTGGAATGTGTGATTCTGAACCATCAATCATGGCTGTCTGTGCACAGGGAGAAAGGACCTGCGACATCTTGCTTATGTGTGATGTCACACTAAAAAGACTTCATCAGGAGAGATGTTGCTAAAGTAGACAGGATTCCCACACCAGTGCATTGTATTCAAAGCTGACAGTTGAGCTTAAATGAAGTTTAGTTGGATGTTTAGTTCATGACTGACATGTTGGTTGTCTGTATGATATAATTGGGAGTTTTGCTTTTTCATTCACAAACTCTCCAGGGGGGTATTTAATTGCATCTGAGAACAAATCAATTATTAATTTACAGACTAAAAGTTACAACACTGAAAACTAAGTTTTCAGTGCAGAGAGTTGGTGAGGAATATATTTCCCACTGGATATTTCAGGGTTAATTTCTCCAAGAGAGCAGTGCTGTGTCCCTCTGCCAAATCACAGGAATGCAGCCGCTAGAGGAAGGAGAGAGAGGTAGGCTAAAATCAGCATGATGAGATATTGACTCTTGGCATGTAATTTCATTTTATGCACCAAGTGGCAAACAAGATATCACACTGTTCATAATCCTCAGCGTCCCTGAACACACACACACACACACACACACACACACACACACAGTCACACCTCCCACAGACTCCTTCTTGTTATTAACGGGGAACCTAAAGCTGTATGAGTGCCTCTGTGAGGGGGGAGAACCTCAAGCCTGAAGTCTTCACACCAGGACTTGCACCTGAAGGGTAAGAGTCAACACACACACACACACACACACACACACACAAGCACGCTGGGGAACACATACTTGGTTGCCCCGCTAAGTCCCCCCACGTCTGACATATGTCACTCCCAATCTGTTCAGCAGGCCACACGTCGTTCCAGTGTCGTGCCGCCACTGTGGCGTAGAGGGCTGCGGAGGGGGAGAGTCAGGCAGAAAGAGAAACGGAGAGAAGTCTGAACAGGAGGGCACAGAGGGAAGGAGTGAGAGAGAGAAGAGAGCATGAACGACGCAGGGAGAGCTGCTCGTGGTTGCTACCCTCTACTTGCTAATTGGTAGTTTGGAAACAACACCATCTGTTCTTTAAGAAAGTCAGATGCACAGTCGAAAAAGATGCCACCTCTCCTGAATACATTTACCAGCAGCCAACGCAAATAACTCAACAGCCCCGGGCTTCTTTCAACAGAAAGATCCTGCAGGACACCGGCTAGACAGACATCTGTTATATTTGTTACAGTAGAATGTTTAGGGATTTTGATATCGTCCTGGGCAACTGCCAGGGAGTCCTGAATAATGTAAGCATGTGATGACGAAGACAGTGAGGAGGGAAGCGAGTCAGTGGACTCTTTATGTGCACAAACAGCTCAGAATCCACCTGTAACCATGTGAATTCATGTTAAAGTGACGAATGGAAGTGGATTGCCACCATGTGGTTGAGTAATGCAATCACACTGAAGAAGCTGCGAAACTCTGCTTTGTCTTACTGCAACTGTATTGTGTTGGATAATTGAAAAATCAAACAAAAATTAAGAGAGGAAAAATGTTCACTGACTCCTTGTGGAAACATAAGCATCTGTAACTAACTGCTGCAAACGATGCAGAACTGCCAGATTCTGTAATAGACTCTTCAACTCCATTTAACCTCCTCCACACACGCACGCACGCACGCACGCACGCACACACACACACACACAAAAACACGCACACACGCACACCCACTTGCACTAAACAGTCACTCACCCACACAGACAAACAGAAAATGTGCTCTTTAACTGATGCCATTTTGCCTTACAACTGCTGCTATTTGTTTTGGACATGTATGTTGTTTACGGTTGTTTCATATGTTTTTATCCATGTTCTGTGCTATTATGTGTCATATTGAGCTGAGTAAACACACTTTTATTCTGCCGTGTACATGTTTAGTCTTGAATTACAATAAAGTTGACTTTGTACATTTTTCTTGATGCTGTTTAATCAAAACTCACACAGCCTGAATAATTTTCCAGAAATTTAATTACAACACTTTATACTCCGCATAGAAACTAAGGGTGCTTACTTGACTGTACACAAGAAGTCATGTAGGATGTCATCACGTAAAAATGTGTTGGTATCTCTATTAGATTATCAAATTTTAAAATGATGTAATGACCCCTTAGCCGCATCAGAGGAAGGTTAAATCAGAAGCATTTAACTGAAAAATGGATCTATACCAGCATCAGCTGTACCAGACAGTATAAACCAGCTCCTCTTGGGATTCCAGGCACACAGCTCAATGCAATGACCGTGTTTTACATCGCCAATCTGTTACAGTGGGATCTCCCCTGCTTCAATCCCATGGATGATTAAGCGTGATAATTAAGGTTTTTGGACATTTTCCACAGAGGAGCAGACGTGGCAGCTGGTGACATTCATGCATTCCCAAACACAGAGGAGGGAATTACAATGAGGCCTCCATTCATTTCAGTGATCACAAAGTCTGCTCTTGGCACCAGCTCAAAAGCAGTCAAGCTGTTGTTGAAAAGGACTATTTGTGTCTCTCTTTGTTGCAATGTAGGCAATGTACCTTGATCTATTTGTGGAATTATAGAAGCCGTAGAAACCAGCCAAATATTTGTTTTTTTCCAGCAGGGATGTTCTTGCCAAGGAAAGAAACCATGGAGATTATCCAATTACTTGTTTGATATTTTGGTTAATATCCCTAATAGGTATGATGCAATATTACAGATTTATTTTATAGCTTTCTTGGCTTGAAAACAAAAGACTTTACTTCTTGCTTTGCTATAGTGACGACACCTTTTTCTTTTGCTGTCTGCTTTGTTTTCGTTTATGTATTATTTTTTTACTACTTTACTACTTTAATTTACGACATGGTTTATAAGACGGTTTCCTTAAATCATTGTGAAGATTATTTGTTTTTAGCGTGAACATTCATTGGGAGGATCATTTAAGACTCAAACATAAAGAAACTAATCCATGCTTTCTTGCAGCAGGTTAGATTGCTGCATTCAGAATGAGCCATGAAGGCCAAGAACACCAACACACCGCACCAGTTGTCAGGTATCTTCACTGCCTTACAATATGTCAGGGAATAAAGTTAAAATTAAAATACTGCTGCTTGTTTGTAAAGTCTCTAAATGGCTTATGACCAAAATACATCTGACTGTATTTAATGACCTCTCACATCATTGAGAAGAGGACTGCTAACTGTTCCCAGAGTGCATCTATGGAGAAGCAGCATTTAGTCAGTGTGTGCACCACAGAACTGGAACAAACTTCCAGAGGATATAGACTTGCTCCAACTTTGACCACTTCTATATTCAGGTTCACTCATCATGAACTATCTTTTTCTTCTCATTCTTGAAAAAATCGGAACTTTCTAACCAGTATGAATGTATGGAGAGCAGTAAACTTTATAGGAGAACCAAAGGACCACGGTTATTTAGAAGTGATGGAGTATTCAGATGCTAACTACAGACCTGCATTTATTCTGTGACTGAAGTTTAAGTATAATATCCTACATGCGGCTCAGCAGGTGGAGATGGCTGTCCAATAATGGCAGGGATGTTTGTAGTTTAATCTCCAGCACCTACTGCCATTGAGCAGGACCCTGAACCCCAATTGCTTCTGATGGTATCTGTGTCAGTGAATGAGAGGTAGGAAGACTTTTGGATAAAAGTGTTAAAAATCATGTCCAGTCCAATATTATCAGCAATATATACTGAAATAATCAAAAGTACTGATTATACAGAATGGCCCATGTATTTAGGTGTCAGGTTTATATTATTATTTGATTATTATTTTTGATTGATCAAGATATAGACATCATTTTTAGGTTGAGGTGGATATAGCATCATTTTGGCTGCTTTATACTGTCCAATCTATTACTATACTATCATATTGCTGATTTATATATACATGTATGTGTATATATATATAATAATAATATATATATATATATATCTATATATATATATATATTGTATGTTTGATCTTAATCTGCTAAGAAATTACTTAGGTTAAATAAAGATCTCTGATGAATAAGGAAACAAATGTCAATATTGTCCTTTGACGTCCTGGTGTAGTCTAAAGACAGACAGATATATAAACGGCTCAATTTCCCAGAATCCATTGCTCGAGCGGAAACGCCGAGGACTCCATGGAAACGGGAGACTGGCGTTCTAGCTTGGGAGAGACGGGGTTAGCATAGTTAGCTCTGTTTACGGACTCTGTTAAATCTGCGTCCAGATACACGGAAAACATTTAACTCACTGCCTGTCTGCAAAGATGAGCCGTACACCCGATGCAAGAGCGAGGTAAGGGACACACTGAGTCAAACGAATTCCTCATTTAACGCCAGAGAGTTGCATGGGAGCTAGTTAGTCCTTGGTACATTAACGTTAGCGTTCACAAAACACAAAACACGCGTATGTTAGCTAGCTCACTTGTGCTTTCACGCTTTACATTAATTGCCGATACAACCAGGAACCAGTTGCCTATTACGAGGATAAGGTTGTGATCCCCAAACTGACTTCTGACTGTCAGCCTCAAGTTCCGTTTATAATCCTCAAAATAAAGCTCAGATGCGAGCGACACCTTTAAGATTACATTTTTGTTCTATAACGGTGACTAACGCCAGCTGTTGCTAAATAAATGGGTTTCACAGTACTAACACATCCTCAAGAGGTTTTCGTTACCAAGAAAAAGCCGTTATAATCTCTTCCCCGCACAAATATGTGAGACAAGTGCAACTTGTGTGTCCTTGTGCACTATTTGATGACCTCTGTTAACCTCGTCCGTCTCTCTCTCTCTCTCTCTCTCTCTCTCTCTCTCTCTCTCTCTCTCTCTCTCTCTCTCCAGGGACAACCAGACAAGGAAGATCCAGGAGAACATCACCAATGTGGAGAAACATTTTGGAGAGATGTGCCAACTGTTTTCTGCCTATGTCCGTAAAACAGCCAGACTACGAGACAAGTCAGATGTCCTGGTTCGGGAAATCGGCGTGTACGCAGACACAGAAACGCCCCACCTGAAGAGGGGGATGAAGCAGTTTGCTGACCACCTGGCCAAGATTCAAGACTACCGCCAAGCTGAGGTAAGACTACTGTATTTCAGTTCCTGCTGCTTTTACTTCATTCATCATTTTATATTCATCTCACAGTCTAGATTTGTTGTGTAAGACCGAACCTGATGTAAACGTTTTTTCCTTACAGGTGGAAAGACTTGAAGCCAAAGTCATAGAGCCATTAAAGAGCTATGGAGCTGTAGTGAAGCGTAAAAGGGTGAGTTTTTCTGTGAGATACGGCCATTTTGACGTCTGCACTGATCCTAAGTGAGACCGCTTAAACCATGTTCCAGTTACGCTTATTGTTGAATTAGTACAATGAGTCCTTAAAGAGAAGCGTGTTACATAACTAGTTTACTGTGAATGGTTGTACGGCAAAAGTCTTTAGATGTATTAACATTTGTTTAACTGATGTTAAACAAATTACATGATATTTTAAACACAGAAACACAGGTAATGCTGCTCCAGCTGCCCGTGAGATGAAACGTTGACAGAGAATGGACCGTGCCTCAAAGATGGTGTAGTTTTTTACCTTGTCTGCCTTGGCCTTTCTCTATGTAGCGTCCCTCACTTGTGTTTCGGTTACATCTAAATTATTGGAGCTTTTTTTTTTTTTTTAAATAGCCTACATGTGTTTTGAAACAGCCTACATGTAATGTGTTCTGGCCTACAAGGATGAGAATTGGGGCTTAGGGGCAATGTCAGTGTTATTACCACTGCATGGCCACATGAGGGCAGTGTTGATTTAATGATAACTTCCCACTTCTTTGCACCATTGTTATCGTCTCCCCTTCAGCATTGTGTATTAGGAATAAAATAAATGTTCAGCATGAAAAACTTTATGACTGTGATTTTTGGAGTCCCTCTCATACAATGTTGCCATATATTTAAAAATGAGCCACGTTGCCCCACGTTGTCTGGTCACCCACTGTTGCAAAGTGCTATCAGAAGATTGCCTCTTTTTCAAGTCGTCTTTTTGTTAAAACTCAAATACTTTCAAACTGCAGATTTACCAGAATTTAAAAAGTATGTGCCAAAACTACACAAGACACTTTTTGAGTGTGTATTAAAGAAAACGGCGCACTTGGCGATTGATTGTGATTGGTCATTGTATAGGCAGAGTGATCATGCCAAGAAAACATTACCAACCGCATCAGAGAAAACTAAAAAAAAACCTGCACGACAGAGTGGACTTGAGGTCTTGATCTGGAAACAGTGAGCTACACCAAATGTTTGTTTGATTACGTCCTGACACAAATGTATAAATAATTGACTATCATTGTTCATTCTCATAATGACTACTTTGTCCTTGTGTGCTTGTGCATCCGTGCAGGAGGATCTGAAGACGACTCAGAGTGCCAGAGACAGAGAAGCCAAACAGATGGCTCAGCTTGAACGGACCAGACAGAGGAACCCCTCAGACAGGCAGATCATTGTATCCTCGCCTTGTTTCTCAAATTCTCTAATATCAAACAGACAAGTAACTTTCAATGTTACTACAACCACCTGTATACTGCATGCAACATCTTGAACATAGCTTATTTCTTTGGTAATTATAGACTCATTAATATTGCAGCAGGAAAATAAACTTGGATCCGTTTTGAATGTTTATCTCGTCTAGTTCGAAAAGGCTTTACTTTACAGTATCTTCTCATCTATTTGATGCAAACTCGTATATGTTTAATGTTTCCTTGACCAAGATTTCAGTCTCAGGTGCGTCCCATGATATTTGTGCATCTCATCCCTGCTGATGTATGACTACAAAGATGAAAGACATTTCCATTGAAATGGAGGTGTAACAAATCAACAGAAATCATTCAATATGTTCATTCTTTTCATTACTCTTTATTAGATGTGAAGCATATCATGGAAATGACTTGCAACTCACTCACACACTTATAAACTCCCTGGAGTTTGTCCATTGTCACACCAGTTATACACATACACAACCTGCAGCACTTATAGGAAACAAAAGTAACAGCAGCAGCTCATTTTATATAGCTCAGATTTTTCAGATGTTTTTCAGATGTGTGTAGTTAAGGTGTTAAATTGCCTGCATGCATGACACACACGTGTCAAAATTGCAGAAGCTATTGTTCCCCCTTCCTGTTTAAAGAGCACATTAGCATGTAAGTATCTAAAGGGCTTATGCAAATAGGTGGCACATGTGGGACTGGAACTGCAGGTGTGAAACTCATGGTGCTGCAGCTCTGCTGTTCGATGCTATTGGCACCGGGTATCAAGCATGACTTTTTTTAATGATTAAATTAACAAGCATAAAAGGATGCTGTTGAATTTCTTTGTTACTAAATGGTTGTTCTTAAAAACGTAAGCCCTAACCTCTAGTGTTGGTCTGATGTGTTTTGTGGCATGTTGTATATACATTTCTTCTCCCATTAGGCTGAAAGTGAGCTGCAGAGAGCAACCATGGATGCCACACGGACCACCAGGCAGCTGGAGGAGACCATCGACGAGTTTGAGAAGCAGAAGATCCGAGACATCAAGGTCTGCTGCGCTGTGCTTTCTATCCACCTCAAATTAAGTACTACCATTTCAGTGGTTGGAAATACAGTATATGTCTGAAGCAGTGTGTGGGAGGACCTTTTTTATTCTTCTCACACCCGCCCACTCTTAATTTAAACCTTTTTTTTTTTTTTTTTTGTCATGTCAGAACTCTTTTTCGTGTCGTGTGGCCCCCATGTAATTGTGATTTATTTAAAATAGTGCTGAAGCCTACTCAGTACTTAATTATTGTCCATGTCTTTCCCTTCATAGAAAATCTTTGGTGAGTTTGTGACAGTGGAGATGTCGTTCCATGCCAAGGCCTTGGAGGTGTACACCTTGGCCTACCAGAGCATTCAAAGTGTGGATGAGGAGGAGGACCTGGAGGTAGGCTGACTCTCCGCTTGAGCTTCACCAGCATTCGTGTGTTTGTGCACAGGAAATGTTTGAAAATGCGAATTGAGGTGTAGTTATTGACGTGCCATAATGTGTCACAGACAAACACAGAAATTACTTATATTTAAAAGTGCTCATGTACTAGGGATGAAAGCTGATGGAGCTTTATGTACACCCTCTGCTCTGCACTTGATTAACCTGATGTTTATGTTTAAAAAGTCCAAGCTATCATGATCTTATGCAGCCTTTACTCAACGACTCATTGCTCATGTATACTCTGTAGTCCACACCCTCTAACTCATGTGGTGACTTTGAAGTAATCTGCGGTGAACTCTTCACAATTCAGAGTCCTAGCGAGCTACTTTCTTTTGTTTACAATTTGGTTCGAGAGGTTTGCTCTCACTATTTTAAGAGACAAAGCCCGTAGTGCTAAACCAAAGGATCAATGATTCAGTGAGCGAGGTTCCTCCAGCAGTTGCCCTTGTGTTATTTTCCTCCACCCCGTGCCATCTCATCTGTGTGTTTTGCACTGAATCATCTCCCTTCCATTCACATTGAAGCGAAACTCCTCACCCAGATGAGGCTGTTTTTCAATGACTCATAGAACAAAGTATGGGAGATTTAATCATCTGAAAAAGGCACAATGACAGGCATGAAGATAATCCTGATTGAGATGTTTTGTGGAATTTATTTTTGGTGTGGTTTAAATGGCAGTTTGCTGTGTTATCAGAGACATACCTGTCGAACTGCTTCCTTTATGTGCAATTTAAGAAAGATTGCTAGTTGATGATTTGCTGGAGTTATTCAAGTTGTGTGTTTTTGCTCCTGTGACCACATTTTATTTATACTACAAGTATTGCGTTACATCTCTTAACTTAACCACGTGCACTCAGTATTTGAAGACTGGGCCTTTTCTTTTTAAATTCATGGTTATGTTGCATTGAGCTCAGTGAGACACATTAAGGTTACTGATAAGTGTGTGTAGGCATTGGTTTCATTCTCCTGTTTCTCTTTGGAAAAACGTAGCGCCTACTGTCTTTGGCAGGTGTTCAGGAGCTCGCTGCACCCCCCTGACTACCAGTCACGCTTAGACATAGTTCGAGCTAATTCCAAAACCTCCCTCGATCGGACCGAGTCCTTCCTGAGTACATCAGGGACCTTACAGGTAAGATACAGACAGTTCCTGGATGCTTTAATACGGACATTAGAATTCCCCCAGAAGATCCCTGTTTCTGTTATGACATTGGTATGTTAGCTTGGAATTTGGCAGTTGTATAAGTTTCATTGGAGATGACTCAGGAGTCTTCCTCATTCCAGTCGAGACTAGTGCTCAAATAACTAATGTCTGAATCAGTTGTTGCCAAGTTTATACGCAGCGTTACCCCAGCCATCATTCAGCTTAAATCTCCACACACATCATTGCATGTCAGAAACATCATGCATTTCCTCCTACATTCAGTTTACCCCAGCATCTCAACCGGGGCACTGCATTACCTTGTGACTTTAATAGGATTGCCTTGTAAAAGGTCTGGACGGCTAGTCTTCATCATTTTATATTTTTGAAGATCTGTTGTCTTTAGGTCTCATTGGGTGTGTTCAGAAGTCGTATCTTGTATCTAGAGATGTCGAGATTGCAGCTTGTAGCAGCAGATTGCCGTTCGCACGACATCAGAATGTGCCTCAAATGCATCTTGCGCCACAACTCGAGATCATACTTTGCATCCTTGATTAGGTTTGATTTTTATCTGTGGGAATCTGCAATCTCTGCTAAACAACAAACACAGAAGCAGTCAGGTACACCGTGCAGCTATAAAAGTAGATTGCAGACCCCCGCTTGCATGCTAGAAACTCCAGAGATTATAAAAGAAAAGATTATACTCATGCCATGATATGAACTTAGCAGTCCTTTAACATGAGACATATTTATGTTGATATAGTATTACACTACAAGTATAACCTGAGGAATTTGGTGCATATTGGGGCTTGTTCACACACGTACCTGTATTGTCCCGAGTGAGACGTTTGGGAGAAAACCGGAAGTACCAATTGGGCTTAATGTCTACCTGCTAAGTGTTTTAAGTGCATAGTGACTGTTTATTCGTTGTCACAGCAACAAAGAGCCTCCAGTCGGCAGACAAGAAGAGAGGAGGAGGAAGAGGACAACGAAGAGGATGAAGATGAATCAGGGGAGGAGGAAGACGAAGAGGAGGACACATATGATGAACATTAATTTTTGTCTCATTTTGTGTTTGTCGGTATGGAACAAAAAAAGGATACCTAAAGGTATATTACTGTGTCATTGCCAAATTCACCACACAGGTGGTGTGAGCAGTATTGTAGTGCAAGTCTGTTGTAGCTGTGTGATGCTTTGTAAGAGAACATGTTGTTCTTTACTAATATTTGTCTCTGACATTCCAGCCAATTATTGTCTTTATATATTTTTATATAAAACATTCTGAAAGGTACATTACATTCACATTGTACTGTTATTCATCTTTTATGAATAAAATAAATAACAAAAATCACATGTTGTGTTGTTCTAGTGAATTACCGTTCTATAATAAGTGCATGGTGTACCCTCAAGTCGCTTTGCATAAAAATGGATGCAGAGAGTTTGATTGTTATTTTAGAAATTGTGTGAATCAGCCTAAGTGACAGTAGTTACATATTCCGACCACAGTTGAAAGTGACTCATCTTTTCCACAGAAATGCAAAAGTTGTACAAATGAAGCTGGGACATTTTGCACCATTCGGTCTGTTTATCAGGGTGTGTGTGTGTGTGTGTGTGTGTGTGTGTGTGTGTGTGTGTGTGTGTGTGTGTGTGTGTGTGTGTGTGTGTGTGTGTGTGTGTGTGTGTGTGTGTGTGTGTGTGTGTGTGTGTTGTACAGTATGTGTTGTCTGCCACCGTGGAGGCTGATGGCTCCTATGTCTGTCTTGCATGAGTCACTCAACACATTTATTATTCCTCATCTGCCCGAATACTGAACACGCTTCTGCCCTTGGACTTGTACATATAAACGCACACATATTATATGTTTGCAAAGAAACAACATACGCACATATACACACCTGCACAAATAGAATTCATGGAGCGGCCATGCAAGCAACAAAAAGATTTTTGATACAACACAAATGAGGGTGACCAAAGCCTCCCATACAGCAGCACTGATTATCTCGTCGACTGCGAGATAAAAGCTGCGTAGGTGGTGTGTCATCAGCCCTCTGTGCAACGGCACCTTAATGCATATAAAGGTTAATGTTTATGCAAACACAGTCACACTGACACGCACTCACGTACCAGTTTTACTTTGGTGTACTGTGGATCTGAATGGCCTGTGTTGCAATGAGTCATCACCTATAAAGTGTGTGTTTGTGTGAGTCAGAGCTTTTCCAATTGCACATAAACCTAAAGGCTCCACTCCCTGATCACAGAGCAGAAGAATGGACGGCGACAGACGGGAGAAAAGGGTCTGGGAGAAAAGAAAGCATCATGCGAGGCTCGAAGTAAGACCAATCTCCGCGTTAGCCAAGAGTCAAAGGTGCCAAGGAGGCAAGAGTTAGTTATGAGTCATTGACTGTAAAAAGAAAAAAAAGGGTAGGAAACAAACAAGGATACCCATGCAAAGAACCAGATGTGAAGAGAAAGAAGGAGGAGTACAGGGAGGAAGAGGGACAGTTGCGAGAGGTCAGTCATAACCCCAGGTCCTTATCGTTGACTGTGACTCATTGCCCCTCAGCGTCGTGCCACTCCCATCAACTCCAACACCCACAGCACACGTCAACCGCTGCACAGTCTCATGCAACTGCTTTCATATGCGGCACCTTTCCCTTGAGCCTCAAGCCACTGATCTTACATTGCTAGAAGCCCTCTCGTTTGCCACACATTTATTTCTGAACATTAAACTAAATTGCTAGTTTCTTCAAATACGGTTCTGCAGATGACTTCCAAGACTATACCAATAAATGCAACTATTGGCAAGCGGAGTCCCGCCAATAAAAGAAACAAGCAAACAAACTAATGTTTTTTTTTTTTTGTCCCGTGGGATTGAAAAACCCTTTGAATTGCTGTGCCAGTTATTGAGGTTGTTCCCTCCCCCTAAGTCACCACCAGAGGGTGATGTTTAAAGCATTCTTACATGGGCTTTTTTTTTCTTTTTCGGGGAACCGAAGATATGGAGACATTGTGTTCTTTTCAACCTGTAGGTAGCTGCAGTGCAATTGTGTGTGTGTGTGTGTCACCTGTTATCAGTTACCTCTCGAGAGAAGCAGACTGATTGCATTTTGAAAGCCACAAAAGAGAGCTTTGAACTGCGAGACAAAAATATCTGGATAGGTAATTTAAGCATTTCAAACTTGACTGAATCATTTCGGCCTCCACCCTCATGAGTGCAGTTTTATGCAAACAATAACATATGTAAACTGACTTAGCCTGGGTTGAGTCTACCAGTACATGCAAGTGGTCCAGCCCTTATCCATATTCAAGTCAAAACCAACCATAACAATGCTATCTACTTTGTCTCATGGGGATTCGATATTCCACCTCAGAATCTGACACCGGTATAGAGACATGTCTTGACGTGACATTTCAAGTACACACCATTCCATATCTTCCTCCACCTACAGCTGCAAACCGTCTCCTGTGTGATTGTATAGGGGGATGATTCATAGGTCAAGCCTAACAGAGTCAGTAGCTGTGCTGCAGAATCCTATGATTGGCTCTCATATAGATCTGGCTCACAAAGAGGTAAGGATTCCCTCTTCTTCCCCTCTGACTCAACTGCAGTCTTCCCCAGTGATGGGCATGCATCCGTGTGTGTGTTTGAATGAAGGAGAAAAGGCATGAAAGTGAGTGTTTGTGTGAACATAACTCCTAAATCATATTTGTGCAAGTGTACTTTGCCAAAGAATACAATGTGTGCGTGTGTGGATGTATATGTGACAGTATATGCTGATGTTAATATCCGTGCATGTGTGCCACAGAGTCCGACAGTACAGTTGTTTGGAATATTAAATACAGTGCCGTGCTGGCGGCTGTTATAAAATCGAGAGGCAGCATAGCCGGAGTGTGACTCACACACTGACTCACTGACAGCGCTGCCATGGTGCGTGTATGTTTCTGTGTATGTGTGTGTGTGTGTGTGTGTGTGTCTCACACACTCTGTGGTTCCTCTGGCAGACTCACTGTGTGTTGCTGGTGTTCCAAGAACTCTGAACCTTGCCACAATCCCTGGATTTCACACCAGTAAACAAGGTTACATATGAGTGTGTAAAAGTAAATAAGTGTGTGTGTGCGTGTGTTTGCGTGTGTGTGCGTGTGTGTGTGTGTCTTCCTTCATGCAACAACATATGTGTTGTGCATGTGCAATGGTCCGGTAAAAGATCTTCACACTGCACTGACAGCTCCCAGCACATTTAATTTAACAGAGCAATGTATCGATGCCTGTGAGATCTTTGTCAGGCATTGTCAACTAAATCATCACAAAGCAGAACAAGCAATATATAGACACCAACACATTCATCACTCAGATGGTTATAATGCAAGTCAATCTACTCAGACTGGACCAATCAGAGCAGAGCTATGTCTGATACTTCTGATACTTGCTTTTTGCCCTGTATGGGCAAAAAACATGCATCTATGGAAAAAGCTGAAGTGCAAAAAAAAACATTCAAAAGGTAACAATGATCATAGAAATCAAACAAATTGAAAACTAGAAAATAATGATAATATAATATTTTCACAAAAGGGTTTGAATGACAAAAGCAAATACAAATTAACAACAGAGAAATAGAACGTAAATACAAAGTGGGATACATCAATAGATATTAACTCCTGGGAAATACGATACAAATATTCCTATTCATATTAAATCTGTAAAAGGCAAGGCAAGGCAAGGAAAGGCAAGTTTATTTGTATAGCACTTTTCAACAACAAAGCAATTCAAAGTGCTTCACATAAAACCATTAAGCATCAAAACATAATGCAAAAAAAAAAGAAGATTTAAAAACAATTAAGAACATTCATTTAAACATTGAAAACAACATTAAAAACAGTTAGTAAAACATTAAAAAGCTAAAAAATAGAATAAAAGTTGCAGTGCAGTTTAAGAAATAAAATACAGTAGTGAGATGCAGAAATTGATTAAGATCCTTGAATCTGGTTAAATTAAAGGCAACAGCAAACAGAAGAGTCTTCAATCTGGATTTAAAGGAGTTTAGGGTCTCAGCAGACCTGCAGCTTTCAGGGACCTTGTTCCAGATCTGTGGAGCAGAAAAACTGAACGCTGAAAGAGGAGTAAGATCTGTTAATAAGACGTACGGAATGTTGTTGTTCCAACGATAAACGTTTACAAACAAGGCTTGAGATATAAAATTGAAACATAAACCCTTACGTGTTGTTAAGGGTAAATATATAGAATTCCTCTCCCCTCAGGAGGATGTTTTTGATGACTGTGTGTGTGTGTGTGTGTGTGTGTTTGAACTAGATTGCATGTTTTCATGTGTAACTACAGAAGTGAAGACGGGAGACCTGGGGCTGCTGCGGAATGTCTTGCCAACATGTATACAACAACCGCTCATCCTCCCATTTACCTGATTTATGCTCCAACATGAAAGGCAGTGTACCTGTTGTCAAGGGTAGTAAGTCATAACAGGTATTGTATAGTGTCCGTCCCGCATTCCAGGATCACAGGTCCAAGTGTAAATCAAGGGATGCCGGTGCTTTAAACAAGCATACAGTATTGTAAATTTGTATGCGTCTTGGTGTGTGTCAGCATTGTGCCGGTGTGCTCTGCTACAGTATATCATCTGATGGTGATAAAGCTGAAAGGGACTTCTTGTTTACCTTCCGATGCCTGATAGTGGCGTCACTTGGATATCCCCGCACAGCATAAATCAATGTTTTCAAAGAATAAGAGCGAAGTGATAAACCTGGTGTACACGAGTGAGTGTGCGTGTGTGTTCTCTACAGCCTGATTTTGATAGGTCATATAGCCTTCACAAAATAAAAGACCTGGAAAAAAAACAGCCATGCATGTAAAAAGGGTTATTTATCCAGATAGAGTTTGTCCTACAGTATCAGTATATTATATAGTGTGTCTGAGAGCATGTGCATCTCTCGAATACAAGTGTATTTCATGTGCCATAAGTCATGTTTAATGTGTGTGTTGCAGATTTGTGCTAGGTGTTGGACCTGATATCCAGCCATGGCTTCATACTTTGCCTGCCAATCTATTCCGCGTCATGGCTGTTGTTAATGATGTCGAAATCATCCACTTTCAAAGGAATGGGAAGGACAGAGAGTGTGTGAGCGAGCGAGAGAGAGAGAGAGAGAGAGAGAGCGAGAGCGAGAGCGAGAGCGAGAGCGAGAGCGAGAGCGAGAGCGAGAGCGAGAGCACACGCTTGCATCGGTGTATTGCACAAGATGCTTATCAGACAGAGCTGTGTTGTGATCAGTGAGGGAGGCCTTGGCTCAGGAGCTCACTGTCGCCTCAGCCTTGGCGTGTAGTTCCGTGTGCATGTTTCTGTGTTTGCCTTTTCTTTTTTTTTCTTTTTTTTTTCTCTAGCCCGTGCCTCTCATCAGCCAGTGGCCTGGTATCAGTGGGTCATTGTGAGCCTGTTTGTGTGTGTGTGTGTGTTCCTGCTAGGTAAGCAGCGAGTGTGTTTACAGTTGATCAACCACTTCCTAGTATAACATTACACTCCTATCAGCCTTTCTGTATCTCTGCTACAGTCCATTACAATATTAAACTATTATTATTATGAACCTTAACTCCATAAACAGTTTCTGAACCTTGGCTACAGATTAATTGACCTTTAGCTAAGCCCCACCACCTGCTGCTACTACGTCAAGCTGTCAGAGCTACCATGGAGCCCAAACTGTCACTAACTGCACTCCCTGAATAAATAATATCTAATCTTTGGGAAATGAAAAAGTGATTTCAGAGAGAAGCAGACAAATGGGTCTACAATATGCGCTTGAAGGATATATCCAGGATGTCAAACTGATTCAGCAGTACAAACAGGTTAAAAAGATAAAGATAGAGGCTAAAGATACAGATCACAGTGTAAAAGTGACGACATATCTTTATTCACTCATACAGTCATTAAAAAGCAAAAGCAGCATGTGATTACATTCAGTATACTCTCAGTAGCTAGAGTAGCATAAAAGTTCTAACTTTAGTTAATGATGCACTTCTCTGCTAATGCTAGCTCCACAGGTTTTATAAAAACTTAATGTTTTTTAGTACATCTCGTTTAACCAGGACAGGCTCAAAATCCACAAAACCAGCCTGAAAATGAAGAAAATCTAAAACGATTGCATGAATCTATGGAGTACAGCTGCTGGGCGATGCTACACATTGGCGAGTCTGCATTCAAGGGCAGGACTTACGAAGGGTCAATTGAAATGCGAGGTCTCGCCTCTTCTGGTGGACCATCATGGGACCTGAATTTGGAAAAAAATATATATACAACAGCGAGAGACAAAACATTTTTGATCCCGTCATGATTTACACAGTTGATAAAAAAGAGTTGCTGGATAAAACACATCAGGTAACAAAATGTTACATTTGTGAATGGAACATAGCTAAGTTACCTAGCTAGCTAGTCTAGTTCACTGATCGGTTTCACACAAAAATAATTGATACTTCAGCAAAACTATGACAAACTTTGACAATTCAAACGGAATCTAAAAAATAATTGTCTTCCCCCGTTGACTACTGTACTTTTCTTTCCGAAATAAGTTCCCATGGGAGATACTGGAAGGGGCGGGGCTTTGCCTCGTTATAGAACCATTGACTTAAATGTTATGTGAGCTATTTTACTGCTGATTTACTAGTATTGCTGAAAAGAGTCACTTCAGCTTTGTTTTGCTACCTGCTCTTTCCTTTGCATTTGTCTCAAAATGTTTATTCAAATTAGGTTAGATTGCAGCCACCTACTCAGTAATGGATCCACATATGAGCAGAAGATGTGAAGCAGAAAGACAAACAGACACATGGTGACTCTTCTTTGTTGTTCATCGGTAAAGCTAGTGACACAAGGAAGAAATACAACAAACACAGTAGTACTAGGGACATATATTATTTAAGTGTAAAGCATATACCAAAGGAATTATTCAAAAAGAAGCCTCATTCTCATAGGCAAATTATATAATATAAGTATTTGTCTTTCATTTCTCTACAAACAGAGGGCAGAAGCTGCTACAGTCCTCATGTCTCAGGTAAGTCATGATTTACAAGAAAGTGTGAAGTGGCTGAATGTAGACATCGGGTATTTGTCTGTCCTCTTGCACAACAAAGACAGCTCTCTCCTTCCACATTCTAAAAATTCTGAACAGTGTTTCCCTCAAATGGCGCACATCCCCCTTCTTGTTCCCGCTCTCTCCTCAGGCTGAAAACTAAAGTGAAACCAAAGACAGAATGTGACATGAGAAGCTGTCAGGCCCATCTCGGGTCAACCACGGGGGGTCAAAGCTATGTCTGTAACCACAGAGTCACTGAGTGATGTGTTAAGTGTCTCTCAGGGACACTTCAGTGCATGACAGCATGGAGAAAAGGGAGGACAGCGTGGTTGTGTGTGTGTGTGGTGTGTGTGTGTGTGCGTGTATGTGTGTGCATTTGCGATTCCTCTAAGGTTGAGAAGAGTCCATGAGGCAAGCTAGTCCCTTGAGAACATCTCATCCGCTTGTAGACTTTCCTGAACTCCCCATGCTGCCTTACTGAGCATCAAACAACACGTGAAAACACAGGCAGGAAGCCCGTCTTTTGAAACTTTACACAACAACACAGGATATCATAGGAGCATCACAAAATGACAAACAGGGAAGAAGACACACAGAGGTTCTCGCATCAGCCACAAGATGACATCAAAATGTGTGAACGTACAAACAAACGCTTTCACCTACACACACACACGCGTGCGCGGACACACACACACACACACACACACACACACACACACACACACATATTGCAACAGTGGCTATAAGACAGCCTGGGAACAGCTAGTCCACTAATGAGGTCTATCCCATGAGGATTTGGTACTGCACAGAGGAATGCAGGCCCTCCGCTCTCATGACTGACCTGCCCTGACACACACACAGTAACAAACACACACAGACGGAGCTACTTTAGTGTCCGAGAGCTGCCCTCTCACACATGAATGAGAATTGATAGAAGGCATCCAAGAATAGGACACTTGTAATTTGGTAGGTACTGCATTCGAAACGAACATAACAAGCACACTAGGGAATTTGACACTAATTTGAGACGAGAGCGGGTAGAGGCAGGAAGAAGGGTGGAATGGGCTGAGAAAACAGAACGAGACGGAGGAATAAATAAACAAGGGCACAGGAGGGTCAGCGAGAGAAAGCAGTGCAGAGAGAGGGACACTAAGTTATGAGGATATGAATCTCTGACTTTTATTTGCGCTCAACATTTGTTCTCGAGATTGGCTCGTGGTTTGGATGTGAGAGCCAACTTCAGTGAGTTTACTAGAACAGATCTGGTGTCTGAAGCAGACAGACCCCATCGCTGGTGGCCTGTTGGCGGTGCCTGCTGCTAGCCGATAGACGGACAGCATGAGTGTCCGTCTCAGTCACGACTCTCTCAGAGAACACACGACTTCCTAACTCTTGTAGCGAAAGTAGAAGTTTGAGATTTTATTAGTGTGTTTTGAAACGTCTTTGAAAAGCCAGTGCACGAGCGGATGTATGGCCAACTGGAACCATTTGGAGTGAGTACATCATTCAAAAGTACACAAAACTCTACTATGTTCAACTATCAAGACAAACAACACAACATGTTGGTGCTTAGATATAGAGATTTAAATACATTATTCATAGTAGATCCACTATGGATTTGTGTTTACAGTTTCTATTCTTGTCTTGTGAGATGTTTGGATTATTTTGTAGAGCTCAGACTGTGCATAAAAAGATATACTGGTAGAACAAGACCTAGAGCCTACAGTCATGCAAGCAGCTCTGTGAGGCTGTATTTAGGCACGAGCTCAGAGTGACACAGCTAACACGTTGATATTCTCGCCAAACTTGGTAGTTTGGCCTCACGGGTTAAATCAGAAGTCACGAGCCTTGGCATCGGACTTGAATTTTAAATCCCACATTAGAAAGGTGACCAACGCAGCTTTCTTTTATTTCAGAAATATTGCAAAGGGTGTTCTTTTCCGAACAAGTTGCCAAAAAACTAGATTACTGTAATGCTCTCTTCAAAGGTTTCCCAAAACAATCCATTGACAAATTACATTTAACTCAGAACTCTGCTGCCAGGCTTTCAACTAGAACAAGAAATAGAGAGCACATCACCCCAGTTTTAGCTAACCTGCACTGGCTCCCAGTGTCTTTTAGGATTCATCTTAAAGTTATTTTCTTTGTTTACACGGCTCTTAATGGGTTGGGATCAGCCTACATTACTAATTCTGAGTGGTTTTATAATCCTTCATGGCTTCTAAGATCCTCTGCTGGTGTTTTTAACGATCACACAAATAAGACAATTCAGCAGCTCAGCCTTTTTTAAAAGGCCATAACTATGGGATTCCCTACCCAAGACTGTAAGAGATGCAAACTCCATAAACGTTTTAATCGACAATTGAATCCATATTCATTCAGCATTGCCTTTAACTAGGTGTCACTCTCGTTTACATGTTTTAGTGTTATGCCTTCCTTTGCTCTATTTTTGATATCATATTCGGCAGTTATAATGTTTACTATGGTCACCATCTTTAGCAGCGGTAGGCAGGCAACCTTAGGCCCGCATGGCACACTCGCAATAAATGTGCAAGAGTTTTGCCAAATAACCACTTTCACAGCTATTGCCAGTTGCACGGCCTCTTATTTACGATAGTTTGACTGATAGTTTTCCCCACTTGCATTCTGCGAAGACACACCTTACTCTGCTTCTGATTGGCAAGTACTTGTTGCCTTCGTCGCAGAATTTAATAAAGTGTAATGCTCATGAACAAGGTAGGTGGAAGGTTGGTAGGGTTAATGATTTCAACTCAGACGTGGATGTTTTCATAAGGATGGCAGCCTTCTTGTATAGTGTTCTTCTATATAATTACAATATCCTGAATATAGGAGAAAACCTTTTTAAACAATGTTATGCACGTTGTCTATATAAATGGAATAAAATAACAGTTGGAGAGTTGAGTGAATTTTGATGTGGTGTCATAATTAAACTCAATCTTAGCCTTAATGTTGATATGGCACACTGATTAACAAGAACATTTAAAAATAAAAAATTTGCAAATTAGACCTAAACACAAAATACAGCTGATGCTGATGGGAATAGAATTATTTGGTCGAATTTCTTAAATCTTATAAAGGCAACATTAATATCTGAATGAAATCTCATGAAAATCCATCAAATAACTGTTGAGACATTTAAAACCACAAATGTTACACTCATAGTGGCACTAGAGGAAAAGTCAGGAGATCACCAAACACATTAAGATTTAAAATATTGGAATCATGAACATCTGTACAAAATTGAACCGCAATCTATCAAACTGATGTGAAGATATTTCAGACAAACTATCCAACACTGCCAAATAGCCATTTTGCCCCAAAGTCCATATAGCTTAAAAAAGGGTTAACAATATATACTTTAGGCCTCCCTGTTCAGTACAGTGAACTGGTTATTGTTAGTTATGAAATGCTTCATTAATGGTATATCGCATATGTGTGCTGATAACTACCCTAATAATGACAGTATGCATCCACTACTGTTTGCACTCATCCCTAGAAATAAACACTGGCCCGCTGCTAATCGTCCCTGTGTCAGCCATGCGTAACACCACATGTCACAGAGGCCGTGCATGTTGAAAGCCTCGCAAGCCTTTGTTTTGGAAAATGTGGCAGGGGTTGCCATGGAGCTTGTATTTGATCTATTGTAATTAACCGAGCCCATTGATTGCACAATGCTTCTCCCTGGCTCGTCTCCATCAGCAGGCAGCCCTGACTGGACGTTTAATCAAACACCACGTAAACCACCGTTTATGAAGCCGCCTCCCCACAATGATTTGTCCTCACATGGCCCAACACGGATGAAAGAAGCACAGGAAGTGGAGGGTAGGCAGGTGTGTGTGTGTGTGTGTGTGTGTGTGTGTGTGTGTGTGTGTGTGTGTGTGTGTGTGTGTGTGTGTGTGTGTGTAGAGTTGGGTTACAAACCAAACTTGTAAACAAATGTGTGTGCTAAATTTTCAGCTACAGACAGCAGTCAATTAGCTTAGCGTAGCATAACCACTTGAAGCATTTGGGTAACAGCTTATTTTCACCATAGCCATGCTAGCTGTTGTTGTCCACCCACACCCCCACCCCCAACCCCCACCCCCACACACACACACACACACACACCCTCCCCCTATTCTGCCTGTAGCTTCGTGTTTAACAGACAGACTATTGATCTCTAACTCTCTGCAAAAAAGTATATAAGCATATTTCCCAAAATGTCTGAACTATTTCTTCAGTTGCTTATTGAGGGGAATTCCTGTGGATTAACCACTATATTTTTATCTTCCATTAGCCACAGTGGTTTATCATCACTCTAATTCCTCTGAAAATCGAGTCACGTTATGTACGGTTTCATACTGAGGAAGTCCTACTAGGTGGCCACATCCCTCTGTAAATGTGTCCTTTGTCCCTTAGTAGCCCAGTCACTGTGTCCTGATGCGTGTCATGCAGCCTGTTTTAAAGTCAATTAGCCCTGCTTTCCAACCCCAGGGGTGACAATCTGGGGCTCACATGTCCCGTAAGGGCTGACCTTCGCATGAGGGACTGAGCCAACACTCACATATGGCCAAGCCCTGGGGTGGGAAACTGCCTACTCTGGCCAAGGACAGGTCTGTGCGTGAAGGGTGGATGGGTGGCTATGAGCATGTAATCTCGAGAGATATGGCAACTTTCTATATGTATATTTAAGATATACAGATAGTATTTTTCAATGATTGCTGTTTTTGTTGTTGAAATTAAAGGTAGGAAGGAAATAAAAGCTAAGTTCACACATTGTTGGGGAGTATGGTGTTCACTTTATTTATCTCATACAAGTGAAAGTGTGAAAGCCGTTTTTCTGAACACAAAGTACAATGAACTTAATCTGAGAATTATCTGCAAGGGATTTTCAGTGAAATTGATATGTACTGTTTTTGGGCTTGTTCTTTGAACCCGCTTGTAATTGTGCAATAACCCCACAGCTATTTACATCATAACCATGATTAAAGCCATTTTATGGAATCTAGACTACGTTTAGTAGGTCCCATGACTTAAGTCTGGACTTTCCCAAAGCCGCTGTAAAAGCAACTTCACTTTTTTCATTTCTGTTTTAGTAATCCAAAGTGGATCAGGAGGAGTGGATCCCCCAAAGCAACAACAAAGATCAGCTCCATGAATCTGAAGACTGGCATTAAATATGGAACAGAGGACCACCCATCATTAAGCTACTGGATATAAGGAGGTCCACCCAAGGCAGCTAATCTGGACCAGGTTTTCTTAAATGCATATTTCAGGAGGAATAACAAGAGCTTATCTGTCAGAGGGGATTCCTGTGATGTAAGATACAAACAAAGTTAAGACGCATAACACGTCTGAAGCCATAATGCAATTTCACAAGCTCTGGGGGTCAGCAAGCAGGTACTTCTTATGAAACTGAGGTCTCTCTGTGTTACAATTCAATTAAAGTGTAGCGTGGGAGTAGGTGTATGAGATGGCTCACTGCAGTGAAACAAGGTCTTTCTAATTTGAGGGTCTCTTGAATTGAACTGAATGGAAAAACAATCCTGTAATGCAGCAAATTGCCTTGGCTAGCTTTTCCAAACAGTGTTTACTGCATTTTGTGTGTGTGTGTGTGTGTGCGCGCGTCCCCAAATGTGTGTGTGAAGTTTTGAAGCGCTGATGGCTACACAGTTGTGCAACTGCAGTCCATTTGCCCAAAGCAAATAGCAACATTCTAAGAAAGAGGAAAGGGGGGGGTTGTGCTTTAGCGAAGGTTTTTCACATGTTTTTTTCTTTTCTATACTCCACCAATGTCAATCGCATTTAATCTGCAGGGCTTGCACAATTTTCTGTTACATTTGATGTTGAGCAACACATTGATAAAGGTCACAAACAGTTGTGGCACTCCTTTCAAAAACACCTCACTGAAATGCACTGGGTCATGAAAATGAATCTTGCACACAGTCTTTTTAATGTTAATCATGGTCTAAAATGACCGCTACCGCTGGTTCTTGTGATATTTGAAAAGGTCATCTGGTTTGTACAAATGCCTTGCTAAAAAGGTGTTGGCTCAACTTGTAAGAGCCTGTATGTCTGCTTGCATTCCTGCATAACCATAACCTCTGGAAGCCACAGGTTGGCAGGTGAAAGCCTCAAGCTTTAATCTACTCACACGTCTGAATAACAAAAATGTAAACTATGGGGAAAAAAAATGACAAAATTAAAATCCACACGGTGTACAAAGTTTAATAATTAAAATTACCAAGAGAAAATATTTAACTAAACTAGAACAACAAAACTCTAAAGCCATGGCTGTTCTATTTTGCTTATTGTTCAAAAGCGGAAAGGGACTACATATACAAAAAATGAATTGATTAAAAAACAATAAACCTTCACAATACTGAATGCCACTTCAGTTATTGTAACCTGAAGCAAAACCTGACTCAACAATAGCAAACAGGAAAGAGGAACACCTGTGTTGAAAGACAAATATGAAGGATGATGAAACAGATGTTTTGGTAACAAGGTAACCCTGTCAGCACAGAAGTCAACAATGAACTACACACATGCATATGTGAATTCATGTGTGTTTATGCGCACACATGAAGAGTGTGTTTACTGACAGGGCCACAGCCAGAGGGATTTTTACCAGAGGGCAGAAGGCAGAGGGGTGAGCGTGGGCGTTTTGGGGAACACCAACCAGATTCTGATTTCAGATTACTTTTTCGATGTCCACTCCTTTTGTGAAAACTTTGTGAGGGCAAACTGAATTCAGATCTGTGTCAGGTGGCATTTTCCCTCCAAACCACTGTAACTGTCATTACTTTTGCCAATGGGAATCCTGTGTTTACTGACCACCAGCCAGTGCCTGGTACCAAGATTGCTTACAGTCACTAAGCACACATATGTCAGCCTGTTAGTCAGTGCACTTCCCCATACGAGGACATACGGATGTCTGCTCCTCCTATAATCAGGATGTAAGTCGGTCATCTGTTCAGTGGTTGACTCTGCCGAGTCTGATACTGTTGGGAAGTCGTCCTGTCTAAATGTCACATGTCCATAATTACTGTCTTGTGGCGACAAATAAGGATGGCTTCAAGAGAGAATGAGTGCAGAAATGAGCGATGGTGGTTTTGCAATTCAATTGTAGAATCCCGCTTTGAAACCAGCTCTGCTGTTTGTTCTGCCTGTTTTGCACGAGATAAACCCTTATCTTTGTTATGAGGGGGAAAAAGCAACTTTCTGTTGGTTTAAAACTTATTTACATAGTTGTAATACTTGTAAACTAAGGAATGAATTCCATCTCATATATACACATCACTGGCCCTTTAAGTCACTCTAAGTATTGTGAAAAGAGAAACTAATTTTAATCATCTGTTGTGTAACAGTGCAATGAAGAGGTGGGTGGTTTTAGATGTTGCATGTAACTGTGTGCTTTTATGATCGTTTATATTATGCCCTTTTCTTTAACTTCAACTCCCTTTTGGTATGCTAATTGTTTGCAAGTAGCTCATCAGGGTCAACACATTTTCAATTATTCAACATATGATGCAGAATAAGTCTCATATGTAACCTGTTCCAACACTGAAACCCAAGGTCACATATTAATTGGCTGTAGCATAGCAGCGATACTCTCATATTCCCAGTAATGATGGGTTTCCGAGCTGAGCAAATTCCTAACCACCCGTTTGTCACTTGAGTCATCTCGCCCTGTGCCATCCTTTGTCTGCCAGCCCTATACAAGGCATAACCCACAGACAGTGGAGCTTTTGAAATGCAGCAAATTTGAAATGTAAAAATGTTCCTTCTTTTTTGTTTGATTAATGCCCGAGACCACACACTGTGTGGGGGAGCGGTGGAATTTTTCTTCTTAATAAGCCTGTTTCAGGTCGAAACAGGCTGTTTTCCTTTCATCCATATTCATGTTGCACAGTCTGAGAAAACAGGCATGTCTGAATCATCATAGTCCATCACAAGGCAGCAGTGTGTGGATGGTTACTTCAAAGTGAATGTCATTTACTTCCCAACATCAATATCACTGAGAATTATATTCATTATCTGACTCTGAGAAGAATTTGGTTTTCAAGGCTTCATTACACTGCCGTGTGAAATCATTCATTTGAATTTTAGTTACAGTTCAAACAAATCTGTAGCTCAAAACTTTTCTTTTCTAAACACAAAAAGCAAGTCACATAACTCTCCACATAGCTAAATGAGCACTTTCCCATGAATAAAACAAGGTTTTAGTCACATCCCTTTCAACAACAAAAGCATCGGCTATGCAGCAGACAGACTTTTCTTTCTCTAGCTCAAACACTTCTGCCATGACTATTGGACAATAAATGGACAGTCTGTGGAAAGAAATATTAACAGTGGAAAGTATGCTCATCCCTTGAATTACACATTCCACCTTCCCTTTCAGATATCTTATCTTGACAAATGTGTCATTACAAACATATTTCTGACAACTCAAGCCTATATTAGGTATGGAATGCTGTTCTGTGTACAACAGAGGAGATGGACAGAGGATCTTTAAGAGCTGGGGCAAGCCACATTAAACAATAGATTATTTCAGCTCACCGACTGCTAATTTACTACAGCAGCAGCCTCGAGACTCCTACAGGGTCAACACTGAGGTTTCCTTTGAAGTAATACTTGCCTGCCTCTTCCTTACCAGTATCCCTGCTGTATTGTTTTGCATTATATTTGTAACGTATTAATAACAATTTGCTCTTGTCAAAACCTTTCCCTCTGTATTAGACTGAAGGATGAAAAGTAGAGGGAAATATATAGTCCATTTAGCTCTTTTGCTTGTGTTGACATTCTATTCAAAAACAAAATGTAACACTCGATCTTTCATCATCTTTGGTGTGGTTTCTATATTGTAGCTTTAAGATGTGTTTCCTTTGAACATTTTCTTCCTACCAATACCAATGAAACTGATGGATTTCAGGTTTAAAAGAGGTGCAAGTGATCTACGTATTTCAGTAACAGTGTGTGCTTCTCTTTTTACGGCCTAACATTTCCACTTCTAAGGATGATAAAACATTCAGTGCAGGCAGGGCTGGGCAATATATGGATATCATATGGTGACCATTGTTGCAATATCGATATCAAGGTATTTGATAATAAATATCGTATTATTTGATTTTCTCCATGTCTGCTAATAGATCAAATTCACTATCTATTCAAAGTGACTCGATGGAAAAATCACCAGAGTCTCCAAATGGAACCATAAATATTATAATATTTCCCGAGAAATATTATTCGAAACTGGGAAGTACAGGCACTGCAATCATTGGTTTCATTCTCAACTGTTACAGTTCCTGTTCTAAGAGCAGATACAATATTTCTAAAAGTACTATACAGCAAGCCTTTTGTGTTGTTATGTATGAAAACGTCAAACAGGATCATAGTCATGATTATCGGAGGTTAAATCTTTGTGGCTGTTGAGCAGTCAGATTCATCTGCAGTTTTTCCGGAGCTTTGAATGTTGTAAAACTTTCAGCTCTACAGCCTACAGGCAGTTAAACCATTTAGGGTAAAGATTCATGGATGATATGCAGGTGATGTCTTTACACACTTAGCCCGGCACATGACTTTGGATGAGTTCAGCGATTACTTCATTCTTGCTTGTATTGTCTCCTCAATAATGTAACGTTATACTATGCCCCCGACTCTGAAGGGAGATGCCTGCGTTTGATCAATGGCTGCTTGGAACATGTTCCGTCTACTCAACGTTAGACTGTTTCATTACATCCCATCAATCATTCAGTGATGTAAACATCCCCTGAGCATAACGGTTTGCCAAATGCCCTTTACAAAGCGAGCTAACGGAAGGAAGAGAGACAGGAGGAAAGGGAGAACAAATGCACGAGGCAGAGAGAAGACGGATGATAACCAGAGAGAGAGAGACAGATGAAGTGAGGAAGCGAGAGACTCTGAGTCAGAGTGAAATATCCTGACTGAGAAGTAGATGGAGATTCTGTGAGTATCCTGTTCTCCCACTGGGAGAGAATTTGTTTGGGCTGGACAGGATACAGGGGGGTACTTCTGGACAGATTAATCCTAAATACAATATACAATATCTTTTTTCCTGTGCTGTGTGGGACAGGCCTTTTTCTCCAGAGACTCTCTAGCTTCACCGTGAGCTAGTGCATGCGATTATCAATACCAGATATTTATATGTGTGCATGTATTGCAAGTCGGCCACCCTTCTTATCAATAATAATACCGTTGTAGTCACAAAATTAATTGCTGAGATCTGAGACTGCAGTTACTTCCCTTAAAAGAAGACTGACCCGCAAAAAAATTTGAACTGTCATCATAGACGAGAAAACAATGACTCACTTATCAGTCAAAAGCTGCATTGTTCATCCAAATTCAGAAGTGTAAAGTGATATGCATCAAACTGAATCATGACAAACTGACAACCACTTAAAGTTATCATATATAATTGTTCAGCATAGCTCATAAAGCTTAAAAATATGATAAATATCTAAATGAGCTCTGAACATTAACACACAGTCAGACGCTGTTTTACCTTCAACCAGATTTCTTTTTTCACCTTCTTCTGAACAAAAAAACATTCCCCACTTTATTTGAGTCAATCGCTTTAATTATTTACATTTATTTTCCACATGACAAATATATCAATTTGAAATATTAGGAGTTAGTATTTTTTTTAAGATTACAGGTGAGCCTACTTTCAGGTTTTACTTCAAAATAAAGTGGTTTAGATAATCTAATCTAAAGTATTGTTTTATTTACAACCTCATCTACTGGCTGTAAACAAGCCAACATTTTAGCCAGATTATCTTGACCACTCGTTTTTTGCCCCATTAGATATCTTTTTAGGGATCTCAGCAATTAATTTGGTGAGAGCAATTAATACACAAGTTGTAATATTTGTCCTTTGTAACCCAGTACTTTAGTCCTTTGTCTGAATGTAAAAACTATTTACTGTGTGCATTAAAATGCACACAACCATAATGTTGCTGGAGTGACTTTTGACATACATTTGAGGTTGAGTTGACTGGCATAGGACTGGACGTGTCATCACGCTTGTAAAACTTGTGAAAAGAAGTGTTACGAGAGCGAGTTCTGTGGAGGTAAGACGAGCGATCACGGTGGTCTCGTTTCACCATCAGCCTCATTCTTTTATCACGAGCAAGTGAGAAAGCGTTACATTTATTTTATTGTATTCTTATAAACTCCGCACCTGAAAATGTACCAGGAGAATGTCATTTTTCATATCTGCGTTTCTGTCCTCCTCAATCCGGCTGTTTCCAGTTACATTTCAACCGGTGGAAAATATCTACCCCTGAAAATGAAGAGGATAACTTTTCATCTCCGACACTGTTCCAGGAGACATCTGGCTTGTGTTTGAGGAGCTTTGGGGTGTGTGTGTGTGTGTGTGTGTGTGTGTGTGTGTGTGTGTGTGTGTGTGTGTGTGTGTGTGTGTGTGTGTGTGTGTGTGTGGCGGAGAATGATAATCATAAGAGAAGTGTATTGTTTCACTGTCTGTGCTCTCCCACAGGAGAAGTCGGCTGCAGTGAATTGCACACGCACACAAGCCACAAAGCCTCCTGACAAAAAGCAGGGAAACACTCTCACACACACACACACACACACACACACACACACACACACACACACACACACACACACACACACACAGAACACACACAATGGGGATGTCCATTGTGTGTGTGTGTGTGTAAGAGGAGGAGGTTCTTGCTATGCTTCCTCCTCGCTTATGAATGCACAAACACACTCACATGCAGGGGTAGATCCACTGGTGTAAAGCTTCCCATTCATACATATACCACTAACCTCCGAGGTCAAACATGATGTGTATACAGTCTGCCTCCTACTTGCACTGGGGAATGGGCTCTGATCCTTCCCTTGTCTCCTCAGCGAGCCTCTCGCATACTAAACCCAACCTTCAGACCATGAACCAGCTCACAGTATAAACCACATGGTTGAGTAAATCTTAGTGTTGTCCAGTACTGTTAATGATCTGATTGTCTTTTTCAGGTGTCTTTTGAGACACAGATGTGAACTGTTCATTGGTGTCTAATTAAAAAGATAATAAAATGTGAAGGTTTTCATAGCCGTGATTGTAAACAATACATTTCTCTGTCAAAATTCAGATTTGGTTTAAGTTATTGCTCCATAGAGACTTAGTTGCGAAAGATGATGAATGATGAATATCAAGAGTCTGCCAGGTTTTTTTATGAGGCTATTTAAAAGTTTTATATAGACCATGATGCCTTGCAGCCACCTGCCAGCAGTTGAGTCCTGAGCAGGTCGCAGGGTTGCCAGTTTGGCACGTGATGTACATATATCAGATTCAAGAAAATATTTTGTTTCTGTGAAGTGATCAAATTCATTTTTGGCAGTCATCACTGACCTCACAGGCCCCCACATCCTTAAAATTATCTAAAGGAATAGTTTTGGGAAAATACGATTATCCGTTTTCCTGCCGAGAGTTAGAAGAGAGGTTTGATACAAAGCATATAAACTGGACAAAGCCAGGCTAGCTGTTTTCCTGTATTTCCAAACGTAACAAAATCTGCTGACCAGCATTTCTAAAGCTCACTGATTAACAGAATATTTCCCATATGTTTCATCATTACAAAGACTGAAGTGTAAAATCAAGAATTGGATATAGCTACCAGCTGAGGCTCCAGGAAGTTACCAGTCCTAGCCAAGATATTTTCCAGTCACGTGTCGAACTGATTGATTTCCATGTAGACTTTATGCTACATGAGAGTGGCATTGATCCTGTTATCTTACCCTCAGTGAGAAATGTATTTTCCCAAAATTTTGAACTCATGCTGATGACTTCACAATAACAACAAGAACCCATGAAGTCACTGTGCAGGGCCATGAAACAGTTCAGCATTTACAGTAACTCCCCGTAAAACCACAATGTGTCATTTTTACACTTTGGTTTTTGTACCCCTGTGAACAGTTTCCTCCTCCTTCTCCACACACCAAGAATACTGCATAGCTGCATATTCACAAGACATGAGAGTGGTATCGATCTTCTCATCTAACTCACAGCAAGAACGTGAACAATTCCAAATATGTTAAACCTTTCCTTTAACAGCAACACAATGTTTCTTAGCATACAGTACAAGTAAATAGTCACAAGCTACCAAAGAACAATATGAGTTTGAGTTGGTTGAGCTTGTCAGTATTTAAATGTAACAATTTCACTTTCTTCCTTTGTTTTTGTGTGATAGTCTGGAACTTCACACCACTGGAAGCATGTGAGGCCTCATGGACTAAAAGCCCCACCTTTTTTTAATCCAGTTCAATAATGCTGATTTAATTATTAAATCATTGAATCACTAGCTGTAGTGTAATTAGCCACTAATGCATAGTTTCCTCTTTCACAACTGGAAATCATTTTCTTTGGTTTCTGGTTTGGAGAGAGAGCTGTTTATTCTCTCAAACGTTAATTGGACTTTCCTGACATGAGGAAATCGTTAGATTGAATGGAATGAGGTCGTCAGAACCTCAGCAGCTACTGGTGAGGTGCAAAAAAAAAGAAGAAGAAAGCTGTTCCCTCGTCCTCCTCCTCTTCTCACACCGTGAATACTCTGACCATCTTTTCCAGGCAAGCCTCCACGCAGGTTTTAGCCGTTCTTTCAGATGCACAGCCAAGCGCGGTAAAGAATAATAACACGTCAAAAAGCTCACAAAAGCACAGACGACCGAAAATGGAACACGCCTGAGGGTGGAAAAACACTTCAAGATTTCTCGCTGGACTCTTTGAATTTATTGAGTGCCAAACTGCTCAGGATCAGGGGACAACCAGTAAAAAACAATGAGGCACAACTTTCAGAATGACCTTGCTAATGCTACAAGTTAACTGTACTTCTGTGTCACCAGAATTAGTTTTATTATATTACCAGAATTATTGCTTTGCTATTTAGAAGATTTTATACAAATCATCTTTCATTGCCTTTTCAGGCCATAAAAATGCATTTATGGTTTTCTTAGGAATGTGTTTTTGGACCACAGACGAATTGAGAAGACAAGTCGGTTAAGTTGTTGTGACAAGGTAAATTACAGATGTGTTTCCTTCCTTCTGAGATTCTTTGTCAAATCAAAATTTGACAGATGTGGCCAGGCAAAACGAATATCACATTAATTTAACATACTGTATGATTAAGAATGCCACTGCAATACAACAGAGCTCATAGAAATGATGAGAGTATTAAACTAAAGTTAGTACAAAGAGTACTCTGTTACTGTTCCACTTCAATTTGCAACTAATTTAAAGAAATATTGTTGCACTTTTCTCTCTGTGGCTTTTAGCTTCATGTATCATCTGTTACAACAACTTTCCCCATAAGCCCTCACAAGTCTCTTGTTTCATTTGTCACACCAACGCTCAACTAGGATTTAAAAAAGGGCCGGATCAACCTAACCCCTTTAGAGTTTAGCCTGTGGGAAAATGACATAACACCAGACAATGAGGGAAAATCAACACTAAACATTGAGTCACAGCCTGGTAACTTGCCTAACACCTAGTCCTGCCCCAACACTGCAGCACAAAGAAGCACGGCTCCTCTTCAGCCCACTGCGCCACGAATAGAAGACTCCTGTCCTTGTTCGTGTGATGGCGATGGCCCTGTCACGACTACACTCACCGACCTTCTCTTATGGCATATTTTTGATGTGGTTTGAGTGGCAAAAAATGAAAGGAAAACAAGATAGCGTGAGTAACAGGACACACCATTCTAAGCACTCGTGCTGAAATAGATCATACATACATTTGGGTTTTTTTCATTCTCAGTGACACAAAAGCATAAAAATAAACACATCCACAACACATACTGTGTTCCTGTAGTGTTTTTGTCAGAGGAACCAATTTGCAAAAAATAATACGAGAAACACGCACACACACCCCAGGGCTGCTAAAGCAGCCGGGCATGACAGATCACGCTGCCTCTCTATTATTACGTCGTGTTACCATTAATAATGCATGTTTCCTGACACCTTAATTACCTCCGCCCACACCCTATAGACACATACAAACCTTCAGTCAGCACCAGCTCAATCACATCAACACACACGCTCTTCTTTCTGTGCAGGGAACACATCAACAGCACCCACAACACTGGATGAGTTACTTGAAGTAACTGCAGCTGTCTATGCCTGAAAACACACTGCAGGACGTGCTGTTCACTCGGCTGTCACGCACCCATAGTGATCCTGTCACACTGACTCAGCGCTCACTGAAATGTGCAGCATTGAAGACAAAACCTGTTTCCTGCAGGTCTGACTGATTGGGTTATATTTGGCGCAATGAATCACCATTCAACAAAATCGTGCATGAGTTTAACGTCAATGGAGACTTTTGACCTGGAGATCGACAGTGAAGAACTATGAACGGGTGATGGCAGTTTGACACGCTTCAGTAAATGTTTATGAACATTTGCAATCCTTCATGCACCTTGTCCACCTTATCTGATGTTTGACTGATAGTGTTGCTAGGCAGAAACAGGAAACACACATTGATTGGAACCACAAATACAAAAACAAGAGCTTCGAAACCCTTTGTTTTCTCACCTCTGCACACTTGGCCAATAGCTGTGTGAAGATTGAATGTCTGATTTTCGGTTTCTGAAAAGTCACAATAATGCTAAAATATCAGAAAGGTGTGTGTGAAACCTGGTGTACACGGGTGAGTGTGTGTGTGTGTGTAGGGGTGGTGAGGGGAAATAAAATGGAAGTGAATATTATTTTATTTTATAAAATAACTTTATGACCTATTAAAAACACAACAGCAATCAAACTCCAAATGCCGCCTTTCCTCTGGATACAATTATCTATTCTGTAATCTGGACACTTTTCCCATTTTTGTCGAGTTTCAAAACTTCAAGCAAATAACGCTTTTTAGATCAATGCACTGTGGGGAAACTCTTCAATGGACCACAGGAAAACACGGCTTGCAAAAAGTCAACAAGTTCTGGATCAACAGTTTCAAGCTTTTCAACAGTTCAAGACGTTGCTGAGAAATAATTTGCCCCATCCTGGTCTACTATCTCCCCTTAATTAGGAAGTTGTACCATCATGATTCATCAGGGACAAACGTCTATGAATGAATTCCTTTGAAAGTCTTTAGTGTCTGTTTCAATAACATCATGTGTACTCCTTTATGATGACACTCTGCTGTTGAAACTCAAACATGTTAACCCACATTTTCCACATCCTTCAAAACTGATGAAACGCCAAGAAACGCGGGGCCTAATTTTCACCAGCCACGGAGTCTGCAGTTAATGGAGTGACGCTCGGCTTTCATCTTTCTCCTGTGAGTTGGAGTGCAATCATATCATTAAAAGCTCTGCGTTAGGTAATTTGTGAAGAGTGACAGGTTGTTGTTGCTGGCTGAATAGTAAGTATGTATGTGAACACACAAACACTTTCTTTTCTCGCTTCCTCTTTCTCCCGCTGGCCCAGCCCTCGTTCAGGCAGTGTGTTCCAATGCATGGGAAATAATTGGTCATCCCTTTCATCACGGGATTAAGAGAATAAATCTCCTTTTGGAGTGGAGCAGCGCTAACAGTCATTGAAATCCTGTTACATGGGGTATTATCCCGCAATTAATTGCTTTTTCCAAACGCTAAGCTCTTCTCTCCCTCTCGTGTTCGCACACTTTGATAAATTTACTACCGGTTGACTCACTCCAGAAAGAGGTTGGGGGTTATGGGACTTGTACAGGGGATTGGTGACAAATAAGATTTTTTTCTATCTCAGTGTCTCACTAGAGGTGTCATTAATGATGGTTCAACCTCTTATGTTTTGGCTGGAGGATGTACTTTGTATCCTCGCTTATTGAAATGGAGAGACTCAGGATCTGCTCACTTCAGAAAATAATTTAAAGTAGGTATGTTAAATGCGGATGGCCCTTTTGAACAGCTGCTGTAGCTTATCTATCATCAAAAAGCAGAGGAGATTAATGTTGGAGGACACTTTCATGTGCCATCCTCGTGTAGCCCTTTTGGTAAAATAATATTTTTAACGATGCCAGTAAAATAAATCAAAGCAAGTGACAACCAGTAGTAATTGTGTGAGAGGAAACACTGAGAAGAGGACAAACAACTGAAAAAACAAGCAAGAAAGCTGTAAATGCATTTTTAGCCGTGCTTGCAGTGTGGCCAGATGGAAATGTTAGTTAGTCAGTCACCACTTTGATTCAGACTGTTTGTACTATGACTTTGTACGGATATGTACAATATGTCGAAGACAATGTAACCTAAGGACTTTGCTAATCCCCTGACATTTACTGTCGCACCAGCATGAGGTAGAAATTTTGGGTTTCAAGTGAATCATCTTGACAACTAGCTGTACTTTGTGTTTCATGCTAATTAGCAAATGTTTGCACACTAACATGCTAAAATATAGTGGTGAACATAGTCAACATTTTATCTGCTACACATCAACATGTTAGCATTGAAACTGTGAGCATGTCAGCATGCTGACGTTAGCATTTAGCTAAAAGCATCACTATGCTTAAGTACCACGGATGAATAAAGAACTGGATACAGGGTTGGAGGCGAGGCCCCATTCATTCCTATGAAAGTTGCTCAGTGGCGCATGAAGACGAAACAGTTTGACTTCCTTGATATAAAATTGTTTGGATCTTCCGCATCCATGGGCACTGAGAGCATCGACGCTAGGGTGTCCTTTAAAACTTCCTCCAAATGTAGCCTCAGGCTCACTCACACGAACAACACTAAAATAACTCTGGATTTGGCTATTAGTAAATGTTATAACCCTTATGACCTAGTGATTTAAATAAGGGCTATTTAAGTGTTCAGAGTGGGAAGTTGATTTACCCCCCCCAAAAAAAAAAAAAAAATGATCCACTGATTCACAGACCTTCACAATGCAGATCAATGGCGAAATGTCTTTTGGGGCCCACAGGCATCACATGATGGACCCGAAGTTGTAATTCCACAGTTTGGCCACTATGTAAAATTTGCTTCAAAGGCCGGTGTCCCTGGTGCAGCCTCACAGTGTGCAGGTAGATAGCAGGAGCATGGCTGTAAAAAAAAAATGTCAAAGCTTTCGCCATCAAAAGCAACTTGCCTTGTCAATACTTTGATCTAAAATGTTCCTCATCTACCAACCTGCTCTCCCACAAAAGTGAATGGTCACCAGAAATAAGACAATACATTTTTTTTTTTTGTCAGGGCAGCAATAAAGTCACTTCTTGTTTCCTTTTCTCAATCGGTGTTTTCTCATTCCACTGAGGGTGACATCATGGGCCAGACCCGGCAGAGCGGAGACAGCTTGTGTAACCTCAGTGATGGGCTAGTGACAGTATGGTGGTGACGTGTGTGTTGTTGTGGCCACATACACACACACACACACGCATGCATACACAATTGCTATCCGCTTCCCATTAGCAACAGGAAACCCCTTGAGTCATCCCGGAGTGGAGCTCTGAGTCTAAGGCCAACTATTTCAGTGAAATCATGTGTTGAAGAGTTAAAGACACAGAGTTGTGAAATGATGTTCTTGGGACATGAAGGGAAGTAAGCTGATCTTTTTAAGTGAAATTCTGCTGATGAAGGCTTGACGGAGATGACCTTTCCCAATAAATCGTCTACATATTAGAAGTCCACAATGGAAATAAATTCATTGTGTTTTTATTCCTGATGGTTGTAACTGCATTGCAGAGTTACAGAATAATTTCAATCATACAATAAAATCAATTAATTGGTCAAACTTGGAATTTCAATGAAATCATGCGTTTGTGGTATTAATAGAGGTTACATAACTGGTCGTGTCATGATAATTTTGTTTACAGGACATGAAAGGTTTTACAATAAGGTTGACAAGATAGAGAAAAAAATGTAATAAGTGGAAAAACATAAGGAATGCAGAGCTTCCGTCCAGGGGCTTTCTATGGCTTAAGGAATATGAACACCTATGGATTACGTTGTAGACCAATGTATTAGACAGCACTAATGACAACACTAAATGAGGGAATGTCCTTGAATCTTTGCCAATGGGCCGTGAAGCTATTCTGGAGGCTCGTGGGAGATTAACACCTCACTGAGACACTTAATGGCAATACAACAATTCAGTACCAAGTACTTCAAAAGGCCAGAATCGCCAATATTGATACGGATACATTTGCTTAAACTGAGCCCAAAACATATTTTAATGTAAGACGCATCCATTTTTTTATTTTTTATTTAATTTGTTTTGAGTACAGATCTCAAGATGCTTACTCAAGACAGGACTTAGTATCAATACTTTAAGAATAGATCCACCATCTAAACCTCAACACCCCACGTAATTAAAAACCTGAAGCACTTGCACCATCTCTCTGGCATCTAGCTCTTGATCCTGTTGAGTTTCAATACACTCATTGTAATTCCCTTAGGACAAAAGGGTCTGCAAAATGTATGTAATGTTGTTTTTCCCTTAGTCACCTGTATACAGTAATTGTGCTCTCTATAGGAGTAGTTTGATAAAATGTATCATTTCATTTAACTTTCTGCATGTTAAAACTATATTTAAGACAACGGAGTATTTAATGTTGCATTGGGAAAGATTTACCTCAACATCAACTAACTAGGTAATGTGATCATAAATATATATCATTCAGAAAATATTAAGTTTGACAACATTGGCATTGTCAACATGACTCAACATACCTGTTTAACAGTTGAGAAATGTCTTATACTGTATTTTTATCCATTCACCGTAAATGCATTGCTATAACTGTGTCACCACATTCCACATAAATCATGACAAAATGAAGAATTTTCTTTTCAGCTGAAACTTTTCAACTTCTCAGAAGACCTTTGGGGAAGTCTCTGTGCTGAATATGTTCAAAGTTGGATTTTGAATTGCACAAATCATTTGTGTTGCCAAGAATCCACTGTCTCCAATCTAACCACCCCTGACTCAGCCCAAGAGATCAAAGAAATAGTGATTGACAGATTGGGATAACTAGAAAAGGAAGGCAGACATTTTTGGCCAGACTACAGCCTGGAGTCCATCCACATGAAACAATCCCCCATCTTAGCTCCTGGTTTGATTGATTGTCTTTGAGGTCAGCCAAGGTTGTGAAAATACACATCATATTCAGGAGAGATGGTTATAGTGGGCTGATGACTAATTTTGGATGAGACTTCAACATTTGAGTTCATACAGTTCACAGTATCCAGGAGCTTGTGTTAAGACATACAGTAGACCAGAGGAGTATTTCTGTTGTTCTAAAGGCAGAATTTATGGTAAAGGAAATTCAACTATTTTTATAGCATATCACTTCTATCTCCCACACCCTAATTCTACATTCATCAATTGCCAACTGTCCAAAGACACAAAGGTAATGGCAGAAAACCAGACATTTGCAGAAAACAAGTTCTGCTTTACAAACTTCATAATGGAAAATGTGGCAGTATAATAGCAATAGAGGAAGATGGTGGGCTTGTAAAAAGACTATTGTTGCATACAGTTTCATTACTTCCTTCTTTCATTAAGTGCCTTTTTTTAGATGCTCGGATATGGGTTTAAAGTTCTGTTGTAATTACAATAATTACCATATTTGTAATAGTTCTGCAAGCCAGTTACAGATATACTAATCTTGTGTGCGTGCAGAGAAGAAAACAGCTGTGGTGCAATGTGCCCAGAAGCATATATCTTCCAGTATATATCTTCAGGGTAATTATTAATAAATATGATTTAATGAGAATCACTTAACAAATGTGCATTACGTACAACAGCTACACATGAACATTTAGTTAAATGAACTTAGCTAACACTGGTTAGGTATATCCTAACAGCACAGCATTGTAAGCTTCACAGTAGGAAAAGGATGGGTGTAAATAAAACTTTCATTAAGCTGCTGCTGTTTTAGAGTCCTGGTATTGTGCATGCTGGGTCACTGTCGCACAGCCATGGCTGATGTTGTGTTCAAGTCATATTGTTCAAACTGTAATTATGAGCCGCCAAGACGGGAAAAATCATTGAGTCGCCGATATTTGAAATTTTTGACAACTATGATTTCTCAGTGTTTGTGGAAAAATTATAGAAGTATCAACAAACCAGGTTATTTTTGTGGGAAATGTTCATCCCAAGGCATCTATCACCATTATCCAATACAGTCTTTCACAGTGATGAGGTGCATCAATTACCAAAGATCGTGAATGCAACCTAGACAAATTGACAAATTTCCAGATCCGTGTGCTATTAGTGAATGGGTAATACATTAGCAAGTGGGCAAGTATTCAGTGACCAGGTACAACCCAGCGTGTAATGTTACAACAGCGAAGAATTCTAAGAGTACAAGTCACCAGATGCTTACAAGAATGTGGTCATGTACAGAATGTTAAATACCATGACATAGACTCAGAGTTCTGAGTTCACTGACTTTTAAAAAAGACACTATAAATATGAGCATTATTTTATCAGTCCAGTGGTAGTCAACCCATTTAATAGCTTGCAGCCACAGCTAATGAAGTAACCGTATTAACCGTATTACTCTCAGCCGAATGCTTCCACGGTTGCTCGAAGTGACGTCAGCTGTTGAAAGCACCAAAATAACATGTAGGTGTCCTTGTAAAATCCATTAATCAATTTTAAATACATAGTCATCTGTCTATGGCAACCATTTATGTAAGTTAATACAAGCAACCATGGACACATTTGCTGAAAGTCACCTATCAACACAGTCACTCGTTAAATTGAAACACCTGTGGCACTAAAACCAGGTTTACAGACTCCCAACAGAATCACAACTGAGTCCACTGTTGAAATACCGATTCTTATAACCGGTCATGCAACAACCGGACATTTTGATGCTGTTAACAGTTTTTAATTCAATGTTTAAAGGCAAAGACAAAAGGTCACTTCCATTGGCATAATGTGCACACATATTTTTTGATGACGTTGGCTTAAAAAAAGGTCTATATTCACACCAGAAAAACTGATTTGTGAGCAAAGCACTAAGCTGATCATCATTTAAAGGTTATTTCACTGGTGTTATTAATTAAAAACTGATCAAGATTTTTACTTTCAAATCAAGTCGTGAGGCAGGCAGTTAAGTTGCAAGTCATAATTTAATGGCTACCTGTACGTCTGACTTGAGTTGTAGTCTCACATCTACAGCTGTGCTCAGAGCAGCTCAGATGAAGAATAACTCACAGCGATGGCTGGCTGTCTGCCAGATCAGATTGAACTATTCTCAGAGAAGATCAATTCCCAGCCTCTCTTTACCGCTGCTGGTGGTGAGTGACTCCGCTAATTATAACAAGGGAGAGCATGCCCTGAATACTGTTTTTCTCTTGCAGCTCACCAGCATGGGGACGTAGCTACACTCCTACACAGCAGCAGTATACACACACACACATAACACACACACACTAGTACACACTGCCCGACCAGCTACAACCTGCAGTCCAGCAACATAAACTATCTTGCATAAGATTAATGTACAGCTTACACATGTAGTATAGTGTGACCTTGTGTAATGGCAACATAAATTCTATAACGTGGAACAAATCGTCACATCATACGCATGCAAACACGCACACACACACACACACACACACACACACACACACACACACACACACACACACACACACACACAGTGTTTATCACAGCCAATACAAATAAGTCACTTTTTCCAGTGTATACCTAAACACTGTGTGACACATAAACAAGCAACAAACGTGCATCATCTCGTTGATGCACTGACACACCAGGTCCGGGCTATTGTCAGATAACAATAAATCATTGGGCCTTCCACAGCACTGCCACCCATTCCCACACTGACTGTTCATCCTGCTTTTTGAACTTCTTAAAAAGAGAGCGAGAGACCGCAGAGAGAGAGGAAACCTGTTCCTGTGCCTGCTCAACAGCATGACAAACACACTTGCTCACAGAGACGCACGCACACATCAATCAGTTGGTGAGTCACCTTATTCATGGGACGACCACTGCACAAAGAAAGAATGCAAGGCCTAAAAATAACAGCCATCATTCCTATGGAATCTGCAGCTCATACGCGTTTAGACGGCCTGCAGAGACAGGTTCACATGACCTTTTTGAGTCAAGCTGAGCTGAGCCCTTGTGACCTGGTTAAGTGTGTGACCTCTTGTGGAAGGAACTGTGTTGGAAATGTGGAAATAAATGGTTCGGAACGGCACGCTTCTGTTTGGCAGGAGGGGTTGTGCGAAATAGGGGTGATAGTGCTCTCTCACACACACACACACACACACACAGACACACACGGGCCAGCTGGTGCTCTGTGTTTTGGTGAGTGCTCAGTCAGCCTGTACTGCAGCCACTGTGCCTGTGTGGCTGAAAGCAGTGGAAAAAGAGAAGTGTTGTGCAACACACACATGGTCATGAATGTTTTTCAATCACCCTTCAAAGTCTGGTTCTTACAATCATAAATAACAGACCATAGTTTACTTGTCATACTGTTTTCAAGAACACTGCATCGTTTTCACACTGATTGCACAGCATTGGCTTGCCTGTTTGTGTATACAAGTACAGTAGTTCTAACTTGGGATCGGCGTCTCTGGGAGCCCAGCTGCTATGATGTTGTTTACGGAGCCGCGCTGGCATATTTTATGTGAATGCTTATAGCCCAGCACCACTAAGCCTTTATAAGGGTGAGTCATATCCACATAACAAACAAGCCCAGCATGGGAAAATATCATGGTGATGTTAAAGCTAGAGTTAAGGCTCATACACTGGAGCTTTGTACGGGCTAGTTCACACTTGAGGCCTAACATTTGGAGAGCAAACAGCTCAGGGGCCATACAGGAGGTCTGTGGAGAGATTGTTGCAATAAATGGCTGAACATTAAGGAACAACTGAGTCAGAGAAAGATCTTTAAGGATTGTTAATTATTGTCTAAAACATGTGAGCATGTTTGATGAGGCAGCCATGATAAGTAGCAGATGATTTCTTCATTCCTCTCACATGGTAGGTTTTTTTTTCCCTAATATCAGCTAAATCTCAAAGCAGTAATTCAGAGAATTTTGACACCATAACAAAGAAACTGAGAGAAAAAAAAAAGCACGAATGTTTGCGCCATCTGGTCACGCAGTCTTCTGTGAAAGGTAATACAGCCGGCTGTTTCATCAGAGCTGAGCTCGAGTCGGTGCCGTTACAGGATTGCTCAATAGTTGTGTCACCAGGAGGCTGGACTGGTCGGGCGGAGTGTTTGAGCTCTGAGCTCAACATCACCGGGGCTCACTCACTCTCTGCCTCTCTCTGAGTGTGAGGCGGTCTCTCTTTCCATCTCTGTCTCTTTTTCTTTCTCTCTCTCTCTCTCTCTCTCTCTCTCCCTCTCTCTCTCTCTCTCTCTCGCTCTCAGTCTGGACTCTGAGGGGTCGGGGTTTTCTCACCAGAAGTATACAGACCTCAGAGGCTACGGGCATTCCCTCTCCTAAAAAGGACCTGGATCGGATTATTCCTGAATCCGCTGAAGTTTCATTTATAGCTCAACAAGAATGAATCTCACACGGAGAAATGGAGCGCAACGTTTGTAGTTTATTTTAAAAGGACACGTACTAAACCAGTCGGGGTCTCGTTTCTTGCTTTGATGGTGAATCGCTCTATCGGGATGAACTTGCAGTGGAGCAGCCCGGCGCCCTGCATCCGCAGCGGGAGAGTCGCGCACAAGCGGCTGGACTCTGACGATCAGCCGCCGACCAAATGCGCCAGGCTGAGCGCCGATACGGGGGACACACAGGGACTCCTCGGCACCTCTCCTGGTTCCCCGGTCAGCCCCGTCTCAAACTCTATCCCGGCGACCCACCAGGGGCCATCCAGGATAGGACCATTTCTGCTTCTACCTCTAACGGACCGGGAGAGCGTGCACAGCGCGATGAACACCGACACCGGCGACGAGCAGCTGTGCAAGGTATGAGCAATCCCGTCGTTGTGCATTTTTTTCTTTGAATGAATGGTGTTTCAAGACACGGCGTTGCTCAATAGCCTGTCTGACATGTCATCGGGATTCAGCTGACTTGTTCAGCAATTGTCACCCTCACGCGAAATGTGTCACACTTTGCGTAATAACAGAGGTGATTCTTAAATCCTGAACTACATTAGATTATTTTCAAATATGTTGACAAAGACACGGAGGACCAGTCATCCCCATAGTCTCTGCTGTGTGGTGGAAATACAGCCTACCTATTGAAATCCACCTATCTGGGCACTGGCTTCACACGGTGTCTGTCAACTCGGCTCATTTGCATACACGTCACTGCAATACGCCACGCCGTGACACACACAAAATGCAAACATGTGAGGCAAATATTCCTGATAATGACAGTATACCGTGCGCTGCTCCAGATCTACGGGTTTATTTTGCACGATAGACCTGCGGGCGTTTGGCTTTGTTGATTAATAAAGTTAATCGCTTCATGCTTGGCTAATTCATTTGTCAGGCTTTTGCAAAAGCAGCTGGAATCAAAGCATATCCTACCCTTTGTTTTTTTTAACTCGCTGCCAAATTTGCATGCTTGTTTCCTCAGATGATCATTAAGAACATACTGACCCATTGCCTCCTCCTCCTCACACACACACACACACACACACACTCTCTCCCTCCCTCCCTCCCTCCCTCTGAATCTTCCTAATTTCCATCCTGCATCTCTGTTCTGCTCTCCTCTCTCAGGTCTTTGATATGGGGGTGTACCAGGAAAAGATCAGAGCCTACGGGATCCTACCAGCCCACAAGAATGTAGCCGGAGTCAGGGACATCATCCTTGGCGAACGCAAAGCCTACGTGTTCCTGGACAAGGACTTTGGGGACATGCACACCCTGGTGAAGAGCTGTCGCAGGCTGGACGAGGAGCACGCCTGCAGGCTCTTCAGTCAGGTGGCTCTGGCTGTGGCACACTGCCACCAGGCGGGCATCGTGCTGGGTGACCTCAAACTGCGAAAGTTTGTCTTCGCAGATGAGAAAAGGTGAGAACCACATCCCTTGCAGTATTTTCAAGGAAACACATTTCAAATACTGGTCCTCAGTGTCAGATGACGCCCGAAAGCTTTCTCACATTGGAACCGTGCACCTGCTCAGTATCATGTTCACCCGTCTCAGTTTCATTCAGCTCTAATAACAGGTAACTTTATTTGGATGCCGTCAGACCTAAATACATGCAGTGCAGTGGGACGAGCCAGTGAAGGCACAGAGCAAACGCAGCAGCAGCTGATACACACAGGCCATGTGTGCAGAGATCGGTGTGGGCACAGATAGAGTAGGAGGTTCTGTACTTGTGGAGGCAGACTGCATAGCTTCCCAGATTCTCGCCCTCTCTGTCTGTCTCCCGCTCTCACTCTCGACGTGTCTCTTTGTATGCGTGTTTGTTTTGCATGTGTGCGCGCATGCATGTGTGAATGTGGTGGGTGGTAGTTTGGCAGAGCTGCGAGACGGAGGCTGGTGAATGAGACAATCATCCCCTTCTGCAGTCTATATCTTAGAATATATTTATTCCTCATTATTTATTCATAAATTACATCATAACCATTCTGCAGAGCATATGATGCTTCCAACAAGGATTCATTCAAATAAACTTTCATCCCTGCATGATTGAGTAGGTCAAAGCGCTTTGCTTGGAACTGGCTCCCACACATGCGCCATCATTTCTGCATCTCTGAGTACCACACATTCGATTCAGGAAGATACACAAAGCGCCAGCTTACAAAACTATTTGTCGCCTCTTTGCCCTTGCGTCACACTCTTTCCTGTAAGCGCCCGCTGATGTAGCACAACTTCTCTCCCCCCTTTGGCTTTCCAAAGGCCTTTTTTCATGGAGACTTCTCAACAGTAATATTCTCCAGCCATGACCTCTGGGTTAGCAGGGTCACACTGGATGAATAAGAGCAGACAGCCTGTGAGAGAAGTTGAAGTTGGTTGTGTCCCTCTGATAGCTATATGGCTGCAGAGCGATGAGTCACAGAGTATATGTGCAGAAAGGAAGAGGAGGAGGGGGGCTGCACAGCTCATTTTCTTTCTTTGTGCGTGTGTGTGTGTGTCCATACATGCATGTCTGTATGAGCACTGATTAAACATTCAGAGCCAGCTCAATGGCTTTTGCCTATAATTCAGTATTTTGTTAGCAGAGTTACAGCATTGCAACATTGATGCTGGTACATCCACAAGACCCACTTGACCCTGGAGTTGTGGGATGACATCTTTCTTAACTTCTCGTTACACTTGGGCAGGCGACATACTGCAGTGCCACGACAGATGATCTTACCGTGATGCGACTGTGAAAACAAAAGCTGCAGATTTTCTCAATAGTGTGGAATTTAGCTTTTGTTCACACTGAGATGGCTTCCTCTCTATCCAATCACAGACAGACCTTTGACGCACGTCAATATAAGTCTCCTTGAAATGTTGCAATTCTGCTTGACCTCATCAATGCCGTAAAACAGTCTTCCAAATCCAAAATCAGGCACCTTTCAAACCCCAACAATCACGCTGTGATGCAATGCCCCTGCCAACAATGCAGCACCGGAGCCAGAGACAGAAAGTCACAACTATTTGACAAACGCTATCTCCACTCTAACACACACACACACAGAGAGAGTGCATTTGGAAAAGCCAGTTTAGGGAAAGTGACTAGCACTGTGAAGCATGCAGAGCTTCACTGCTGGGCCGGCCTTCCCGTGCGTCACTGATGTGGCAACAGCCATTTGAGGGTAATTATGGGATGGCTGGCGCCGCGAGTGTGGGACCCAGGTGCAGATAGCCGCGGAGAGAGAGAGAGAGAGAGAGAGAGAGAGAGAGAGAGAAATGTACTCTCAACAGAAGGATGAGTCATTCTCTCCACCCCTCTAACTCTCTCTGTTCTGTTTCCTTTTCTGTCTCCATCGCTCGCTCTCCTCCCCGGACTTATCTCCTCCACTATCTTGGTGTTTAAATATCATTTGCTTTCTATCTTGGTCCTTCTGGCTGTCACTCTTTTCATCCACTCTCTGGCTGATTATTTCTCTCTCCAGCCACTCTCTCTGACAACTGAAGTGTCTCACAGAGTCAGTCGACCCTCTGAATGTGAGATAAAGCAGCACACTACTTGATAAAGCCTCAATCACTGTGTTAGTCTTGGGAGCAAATCTTAAGAGGCACAAATTCAATTTGAATTAAAATCACAGCACGTCTGTCGCTGTTGAATATGAATCATTACTTTCCCCATTCCTATCAATCATTTTGAAAGTGAGCTTCATCCGTAAATGTCCTATTCTACAAATACAATTTCACAATCTCAGTTGCTCCGGTGCTGGACTAAACACATGTCCTGTCATTAACATGGCTAAATATAGCATTGTGAGTGCTAGTAGGGGAGGAGAAGGAGTTGTATTTATATGTGTGAGTGTGCATGTGACCATCTGTGCCAGGAAGTCATTGGAAATTTGCTTAGGCAGCTCTGATTCTCATACTGGACTCACTGTTGTGCACTTAGGTCATAGGGAGTTCACTGGTGTCTGTGGTGTGTGTGTGTGTGTGTGTGTGTGTGTGTGTGTGTGTGTGTGTGTGTGTGTGTGTGTGTGCGTGTGCGTGTGCGTGTGTGTGTGCGTGTGTGTGTGTGAGTGTGAGTGTGTGTGTGTGTGTGTCCATTGGTCGTCTGCCATGCAGCTTAAGGCTCAAGGAAGGATGCTTGTTTTCCCGTGATGCAATCAGTGACTTAGATCACTGAAATGTTTGACAGTGTTAAACAAAGCCACTGTTGGAAATAGACTCACACCCACACACACACAAACAAACAAACACTAGACACCATCAGTGTTGTACTAGATCAAGGAATGACTTTGATTTAAAATATTGTTGAACATGGGAACTTGAGGGACATCATTTCCAACAACAACACGTCATTCTGCAAAACATATTCAGCTTGTGACATGCAGATTTGGATGGGAGGGATGGACATCAAGTTCTTTGGTTTCGCTACAAAGCGTACAAGATAACAGATGATGTCACTGCAAAGTTACAGTGTGACTAAAGCCCTCACTAGTAGCTGCTTTTCTTGTAGAAAGGGGATTCTCAAATGTAGAAGTAAATATGCAGCTAACAGAAAGGAATGTACTGCACGAAACAGCTTTTTAAAGGTCCTTCGAAATGTCCTGACCTTATTTTGACTTTTTCTTCACAGGACACAGGTGAGACTAGAAAGCCTCGAGGACTGTCGCGTCCTAGAAGACCCAAGCAACGACTCCATGTCAGACACCCACGGCTGCCCCGCCTACGTCAGCCCAGAGATCCTCAGCGGCTCCGCGCCTTACTCTGGCAAGATGGCCGACATGTGGAGCCTGGGGGTCATGCTGTACACCATGCTGGTTGGCCGCTACCCGTTCCACGACCCGGACCCGGCCACGCTGTTTTCCAAAATCCGCAGAGGCCAGTGCTGTTTGCCAGAGGGCTTGTCGCCCAGGGCCAAGTGTCTGCTCCAGAGCCTGCTGAGGAAAGAACCCTGCGAGAGACTCACGGCGAATGAGCTGCTTGCTCACCCGTGGTTCCACCAGCCACCGTCGTCGCAGGAAGTGGCACTGGGTGAACAGGAAGTGAGCGCGGCAGAACAGATGGTGCCATCCTTTAAAGTGGAAGAGGATGATGATCTGTTCTGCTGACGGACTCGATTCAGCTGAGACTGGCTGAGGGACCAAAACAGGAATTGCTATGAGGGATCCATTGTTGTGTTTTTACAATGGCACATTTTAGAAACCCATTTGTGTAGAATTGAGTGTACATACACCCTCAAGCTTTCTACAAGAACTCACTGTACTGTATTTTGTTGTTGTATGTGTGTTACTTGCTAAGGGCATTGTTCACAATAATCATTATTTGTGTTTCTCTATGTATGTTTCTCAAAATGATTTGGTGCTAAAAAGAAATAACAAGGACTTGAATTTGCCAGATTACGTTAACAAAATGATCTCTGCAGGCTACTATGAGTGTATCACAGAGAATTAACCCATGGCAAACAATAGTCAGCGATGCTTGCTCTCAGCTTGCACTCAGCTTGCACTCAGAAGGCTTCAGAAAGCATTAGATGAATCCTGAATGGGAGGCGAGGAGACGTGACGTTGTTCCTCTCACTCTAGTCTCTGACCAGGCTGGAGGCTCCGCCGGCTGACTCACTGACCAGCTCGAGGAAGGCCTAGCACAAGCTTGACGTCTCGCAGCAGGCAGTGTCATAGAGTGAGAAAGACGCTTAGCAGAGGACTGATGTGTCACACTCAGCGGGGACGCTACGAAGGTGTCTGACTGCCAATCTGGCAACGTCTCAGCAAGTAGAGAGCTTTTACAAATCTCACACCCTCCACAGAAGGTTGAGACCGGCAGGATGTTACTAGTGTAAAACTCCCTGAAAAGTCACACACACACACACACACACACACACACAATAATAAGCTTTGGGACTGGGCTAACACAAGTCATTGTAAATGCTAACAGAGGAAGGAAGACATTTTTAACAATTAAAACTAAATCATTTACCAATTCAAAAACATGCTCATACCTGAATAAATCATCTAAAAAGGTTGCACCAGAACAGGAAGTGTCTATTAAATGTGACTGTGATCAATCTGTTCAGCTCTTCTGAAACACTGCATGTGCAGTTAGCCACAGCTAAGCCTAACACTAATGCTTCCTAAAATAAAATCAGACTTGGTCACATGCCTTTGCAGCAACAGAGATGGTTGGATACATCTTAAGCCTAAATGCATGCTGCATTTTAGTGGAAAAAGTGAAGATAAACAGACAATTCAAAAGGTACTTTCACTTGAATTACAACGCCATGACTTATCTCTCAATCCAACAATGTTGGATTTTTTTTTTTTTTTTTTAATGTTCAAGATATGTGTCAAATATTCAGTTAAGGAACTACCAGGTCAGAAAGAAACCCACTTCAGAAAAATGAAGACTTTCTCAGTTGAGCAGTTGAACGTGTTTTGTTCATTTCTGTTGGAACATTATGTCAAGCTGTGTTGCTTTAACAAAGCTGAGCTGTGCTGAGTGTTGTGCCCGTATCACTGTGTTTCATAAACTGAATGGCTCTGAATCAGTCGCAGTCAGGCGATATTTGAAGTTGGTTGTCTAATGATGACTCAACACTTGAGCGTGTCTGTAGAAAATGGTCCTGACCTTGGCTGGAAGAATCTGTTCTGACTGTTTCACCTCTTTTATTTTACTTTTTTTCCCCCTTCCTTTCTTATTTTATTTTCTGTCTTTGAAAGCTGTATCCAAGGAGACGAGTCATCATAGTTAGAGACATGATGCGCCACGTTCTAAAAGTTGTTTTATCTTGGATTGTGACAGGCGGATGCAGAGCTTCAGTGACGTTTATCCTCGCAGGCTAGATCTGCAGCCAGCTATTTCCTTCTGGCACAATCATTTTGAAGACGGTACTAAATCTGGCATATCTGAGAAGCGCTGTGCATCACGTTTTTGAGTCAACCAGTGGGCTAATAAAACGTCTGCTGCAGTTCTTTAATTATTTTTCTCTCATCTGCTCGAGATACCAGATGGGAACGGATTTGTGACAATCTGAATTGTTCCTCACAGAAAAGTAATTTCAGAGATTAAAGTTTTTGGTCCTGGTTCGTACAAGCAGAGTCACGCATTCATGTGACACGTAGAGTAAACTGACACGGGTGCACAAACTTCATATTGCACTGTGAATTATGTATTTGTGACACAACCTAGAGGCTATTACCGGTCCAGACAGGTTACATATGAGATATATTCATTGTACAAAAGGTGTAAATATGTATATTAGAAATATGTGTGGAGATGTTGAATAAAGATCACATTTTTTCATATTAACATTTCGCTTTTGTTTTCATTACTTTTGCTTGTCTCTCTCACACACACACACATGCAACCACGTGCACATTGCACAGACCGACCTCATGCCAAGAAGGTTTTCCTGTAAGAGTTCCCTTTACATTTTCTCATTTTCGTCAGCGCTTTCAATTTCCTCCTTGAAAGGGGAAAAAAATAAAACTCTCCCTCTCTCTCCATCTCTGCCTCTATCCGTTTACTCTGCTCTGACCTTTGCGTAATGTAACATTTAACTCCTCAAACACACAAATGTCAATAGTGGGTCACTGTCTTTTCCTGGAACACGCAAGGGGGAGCAGATACGGCACTCGCTCTTTTTTCCTCAGCTTCAGCGGTAACCGGTAAAAATCCTCAAACGCCAGCACTATTCAAACTCAAATACATATAATCCTTTTTTTAATCTTATCCACTTTTGCTTATGAAGCGTTGTTTGACCTATAACATCTTGGCATGTCTCCACCGTCTGTGTGTTATGACTACCCTGGGCATGGCTGGCCGAGGCTTGCGTAAGCCGTGTGTTCGTGTGTGTGTTCATACGCATACCTGCCTGCAAGTTTGCGTTGGTGTGTGTGTGTGTGTGTGTGTGTGTGTGTGTGTGTGTGTGTGTGTGTGTGTGTGTGAGCGCAAGAGTCAGGTTAAGTATCAACAGGGTAGCTGGTGTGTCTCAGCTGCTGGGAAGCTGCCAAAGCAGCGATTGCCTAACACTTCAGAGCCGGACTTCTCCGCGGATGACAACAGGGCCCCCAAAAAGTAGGTTAGTAATTAGTCAAGTAATGAATAACTGGAGAAATGTGTGTGTGTGTGTGTGTGTGTGTGTGTGTGTGTGTGTGTGTGTGTGTGTGTGTGTGTGTGTGTGTGTGTGTGTGTGTGTGTGTGTGTGTGTGTGTGTGTGTGTGTGTGTGTGGGAGGGGGGGCATGAGGGGTTGATAAAGGAGGTAGTTGTTTGAAGGTGTGTGAGGGAATACATTTTTTTTGTATACGAAGAAGTCGGTCATTTACGGCTTTACAAGATTTAATGATACGGAAATAGACATTGTATACTTGGCTTAATACCAGAACACGCTGACTGAACATCGGAGATCATGGCTTCGGTTGGCCACAATAACAGGAAGCAGAATGACTTTTACGACACTGGAAATGTCAAGATGTCATCATATGAGAAGGTGGCATACAGAATGACAAGGGAAAATATGTTTTTAAGAAGGTTTGGGGACCATTCTTGGCCTTGACCTGATTCATACTAAACAACTTCTAAAATGACAATCAACTCCTCTGTTCCCATTTTGAAAAGCTGACGTGATTAAGGTGGATCAACTCCCTTATTGTTATTATCGTTTTACAACACTGGGTATAATGATGGGTGTAAGAAGAAACACTAGGCTTTTGTTTGTTTTCTTTTGTTGTGACGTAAAGTTTCCTCTCTATTTCTTTTGTAGTGTGTATAGTCCTACATGAAACGTTTCTTACATGTGGGTCAGTTGGCGTTAAAGGGAATTTAAACAAAAAAAGAAGAACTGTATACATTGTGATATATGATGGATGCCTTGTGGTAATGTGTACAAGTTAAACATCAATAAAAGATAATGATATGGAAATAGTTAGACATAGTTGGGGGAAATGTTTATTTGCTTTGCTGCCAGTTAGATCATCCAACTATCAAGAAAGTGTATTTAAGCGTATTTTCCAAAATGTCAAACTTCCTCAAAGGGTTATGTCTTCCTCAAAGGGATATGTCAGCTTACGGTTATTGTTAGTATTCAAACAGAGGTGTTTTGTGGTGAGGAATAAAAGGAAGTCAGGTGTTCTCCATTGTGTGTCAGTGTGACCTCATCTTGTCCCGTGTAAAGTGTAAACTTTAGCCTTCCTATTTATTCAGGTTCATTAAAGTTTCCCAACCACACAAACACTTTCAAATAACAAACTTCACCAACTTCCTTGTTGGATGAACACACACCAGAGCGTCATCACATATTTCCCCAATCCTCATGACCTCACTTAATGAAATAGAATTACAGAGGAGGGTAGTTCACTGGTAATTCATGAGATGTTTGAAACTCTTTAGGGCCAATAAAAATATATGTAATGCTACAGTCACATGTGTCGCAACATATAATTTAGGGTTACAACTTATTTTATTATCGATTAATCTGCCGATTATTTTCTAGGTTAATCATTTGGTCTATAAATGTAAAATGTTGATCCCAGTTCCTCAAAGTCCAAGGTGATTGGTCTTTATGTCAGTTTAAAAAGACATTCAGTTTTATATGATATGACATAGTGAAAAGCAGGAAATCGCCATATTTTAGAGGTTGGCAATCACATTTTCGGCTATTTTTGCATGAAAAATTACTTTAATGATTAATCGATTATCAAAATAGCTGCGATTATGTCGATCGACTCATCAATCAGTCAATTAATAGTTGCAGCTCTAATATCATTGAAGAATTTAAACTTTTCAAATGAAAACTATGTGGGTAGCTTTTGACTTTCCATGTGGACTATACAGGACAGGGTGTCACATAGGTGTCACCCTGTCCTGTTCACACCTGCAGCTCACAGGGAGGTGAATAAGCAGATCTGAGATTTGACAGTGGAACACCTGCTTCTTGATGTTAAGTATTGTGCTTCTTCCTGGAACTCTTTGGCCCAGGCCAGCGCTCCACTGAAGCAATGAAAACCTCCTCATCTGTTTCAATTACTCTTTGACCAGAATACAAATCCCTGAAGGAATGTGAGCTCTTGTGTTGATGGTAGCTTGGTGAGGGGTTTGACTGCTTGACATAAGGCTGGTATTTTCAACTGTCATCTTAAATCACAAAGGCATACCTGGAGTTAATTTGAAAGATGTCAAGTTATGGTCTCTACTTCCATCTTATGGAGATACGGCAAACTGCAGCTCTGTGGCCAATAACATGCTGTACTTAAATACATGTCTTTGTAGGGTATGTAGCAGACCGTCTCTGTTGCTCCTCCTCAGGTTTATTCTAGTGTTTCTCCCAGTTAAAAGGGTTTGGGGGGTGGCGGGGGGGGATTCATACCAATTGTTTATTACTGGTCTGAAAAGCAGTAATAAGAACTTTTTAATGGCTATTAATAAAGTAATTATTTGAAAAGCCATTTATAAAGTGTGTCTTTTTAGAAAGTGACGATTTTTCAAAATATATGACAATTCTTTCAATGTGCTGAAATCAAACTTTTGAGAGCTGACATGGAAGGAATGTCTGCTTTTCTCTGTTTTGTATCATTATGAATGGTTTGGGTTGTCAGACAGACAAAACAATACATCTGAAGTTGACACCTTGGACCTTGGACTTTTTGCCATTTTTTGAATAGAACAACCAATTATTTAATAAAAGGTATCCTTTGGAGTTTTCTAGAAAACAAACAAAAGTTATTGTTGCATTCAATGTTTTGCACTGAAACGTGTTAATCCTTGAGATCTAACAAACATGTTGAATGTATTTCCTTTTTCATAAAAGAAACCCAATTTTAAGAAAGTTTTGAAACCTGCATTTTTTAAATCCATGTTTAGGATCTGACGGTCTTCTTCTTCTTCTTCATTGCTTTTGTTGGCACATCACCGCCACCTGCAGAATAGTGAAATAGTGTGAAACCACTGGTAGGACTGTGTATCGTGTCACCCACATGCTCATGTGCGAGCACAAAAACAATTAAAACAGGGACCCACTCATAAAGACATTGCTTTGTAGCACAACTAATGGTCAAAAACTCCACAGGGGACCTCTAAATAAGAAAATATTCATGAAATGAATCGGCAATGAAAACAATCATTGGATGCTGCCCCAAAATCCATGGAATAGTAAAATCTTTGGTCTTCCTCTGACAGCATGAGTCTCCATGTGAGGCGAGTGGAAGTCTTGAGTGTTGTTTGGGTCAACAGGCTCTTACGCACAGACAGGAGGGGAACGGAGAGCATTTCTCTGATGAGGTTATTTCAAGCAAAGTGGCCCTTCAGGGCTCTGTGTTATCAGTATGTTTTCTATTCAGACAAAAAAAAGGCATCTGAAAATGGATGACATGGCCCTGGTGCCCTGATTTACAGGGTTTGTTTATCAGAACTTCTCCTCACCAGTTTCTGAGCCCTAGTTCCTACGTGGAAATACAAGAGACATAATAGTTAAAGCTTGTTACTTTGTTGGAAAGCTTGTTGGAAAGTCACGCATTAAACAATGCTTAAACTTACTTAACTCTGTGTTTCATGGATTAACTTTTGTGTGAACTCCTGACCACAGACTGTTCACGATGACCACGTTATGACAACAAAAGTCCAGAAGAGGGCGATGTTTTTATGCACCTGGCCTGGTTATCCCTCTTCCTTCCAATTGAACTATCCTCTTTAACACAAGGAACAGGTGGATCTTATGACTTAGATATGATGATGTGGGATTAATAACCAAAGCAATGAAATCAAAAAGTATTAACATCCAGGAGATATCTGAATAGGAACAATGCTTCTGATGAAATCTACATAACTGAAGAACTAAAGAAGATCGCTGGTTTTCATCATAATTCACGTTTGATTGTCATCTGTTGCCTAAACAATAGAAAGTCCCATACTCATGCCTTCACACCCAGATTTTTATTTGAGGCAGACAACATAATACGACCTCAGATTTGGGCTTTATGGGGTCCTAAACGGCAGCAGACCAAAATTGTTTAAATAGTTTGGTTGTAAAATCGTCCATCTGTCGATGGAACCAATCAGCCTCTCCTGGCCTTGACCCAGACACTTAGAGATGTTGCCAGATTAGCCGATCAGAGTAAAAACACCCGCATAGCTCTTAAAAAACGTGTTTCAACACAGCAAATGTGAACCACATGAAGTATTCTCAGCGGTGCCTGAGCGCTTTCAGCTACTGCACAGAAATGTGTAATGAAAGTCAAAGATGATTGTACTTCCACTTATTGTAGGATTTAATTTTACAATTTCATGTCAGAGTATTTTATAAGGTGTTCCTTAATTTAGCCTTGAATGTCAGCTGAGTAAATGGACTGTATCGCTCAGTGCTTTAACACTACTTGTCATCATTCACCCATTCATACACTGATGACAGGGGCTACAATGCAAGGTGCCATCAGGACTCTCTAACAATCATACCCATTCACACACCTTCGGAGGAAAGTGTCTAGCCCAAGGACACATCGACATGGACTAGAGGAGGCGGAGATCCTTTGACTGAAGGACGACGCTGCTCTACCACTGATCCACAGTCGCAGAGTAGAACTGGCGTTTATTGTACCGGAGTAGTTTGCACACACTGTATTATTATACGTGGTCTCTATTATGTTCTATGGTATTTCACCTTGACTGTAATATTTGCTCTGTACAAATATATAAGAGATTAAAGAGAGACTGGATGGGACAAATATAAATGTTTCAACATTTGTTTGAAACATAATGTAATGTTTGTCTTATGTATTTGCCCTTCGTCTGTCATTCCCAATGTCTTCCTAGTATTAGGAATTAGGAGTTCCACTATCCAATACAAATACATGCACGCTTGGATAGAATGATATGTTTAACAACACATGCGATGTAAAAAGAATGGCAACTTTCATTCACTTCCATTTCCCTCCTCTCCTGTCTGTATTATTCCGTTTCTCTCTCAGATATCAAAGGATAGGGGTTACTGAGCATGTTTGATTAAAATAAACATCTCTCCTGCAGGTAAAATAGATCAAACAAAGAGAAGTGATTGATTCTAAGTGCCATAAATACAGCGTGTGTTCTACACCCCACATGAGCTCATCATTACATCCATTTATCTCTAATGGCTACAACAGAACAGGAGATAGGCTGCATGTCATCTCATCCATGAGTCCCACTGTATGTTTAGCTGGAAATGTGTTATTCTGCCACCAGCGTGCACTCAGGCTGCAGTGTTAACACTGACGCGACTGACTGCTAATTAGGCCAATGGAGTGCACCAGAGCGTTCTCTGAAAGCTTTGTGTCCTTCATAAAGCCATACTGACAGACAGTTCTGAACAATCATATTTTTTATTCAGAAATTCTGTAATTTTGGTGGCAATTCTGAATATTTCTGGTCAAAGGCATGAGGGTCGAGCCCATCCCAGCATGCACCTGGCAGAAGGCGAGGAAGCATCGAAAACACGCTGCAAAAACCATAACAAGACAAGCACAGACAAGCTGACTCACTGACTAAATCTTTTGACTTTGACAGAAATCTAGACGCAAAAATATTCCAAACTCCCCCAAGGGAAAAACCAAGATCACAACCCAATCTTTCCCATAGTGAAGCTTACAGCTGTGACACCATGCTTCCCATATTTTCCTTTTTTTTCAAAGGGAAATAACTTCAGCATGAACTGTCTTATGCTCTTGGGAAGTAGAAATATTAAATTGTATTATTTTGGTTTGATAAAAATGAAATTAACACAGAAAACAACAAGGCCAAAACAAAAGAAAATGTTAGTCTTCTCCTCAAGCACAGTATATTTCTGTCTTCTGGGAAACATTGAAATGAATCTGCACTCTGCTCCCAACCTGTGGGGTGTTTCTCACTCAAACATCCTCTCTTGCATGTCACTCATGTTCCATGCCGGTATCTTGTGCTCTCAGTGGCCGCCTTGTTCAAAAGCCACTTATGAATGCTTGACTTTTTAGGTCCCCACAAACCTTAGTGCTTGAACACAATCACAGCCAATCTCTCTGCAACAGACCCATGTCTGTGAGGAGAATAGAAATCAGGCGACTTTGTGGTTTTCATCATCTATGGTATTCATTGTAATTTTAGCCCGGCCAGGAGTTGATTATTTCTTGTATGAAGGTAAAAAGATCTTTCAAAATATGAAAACTGTGTACTAAACCTGTCAGGGAGATCTGACATTTGTTAAGTGTGGGTGTACAGTACATAAGCTGTTAATTCCTCTAAAATGATTAATCAGCACTTTTCCTTACCGATGGCAGAGAGAAATGGTGCAAGAGATTAGCTCAAAATTAAACAAAGAGCGCAGTGTAAAGGGATTTGCTTTGCAACACAGGGCCGTGTCAACTAAATGAGTATACAGTGGCTGTGGCTGTAGCCTTTGTGGTCTTTCATGCCACTGAGCTTTGCAATGATTCTTACTCTCTAAAAATGCCCATTAGCCAACTTGCTGCTCACTTCAATTCTCTAAATAAGATGTTGGGTACATAGGTACCATTGTACGGAAATACACGGATCAGTTCAGCAGCATTAACCCTTGTCCTGCATATATAATGGACAAACTGCATGCTCGAGAGCAAAAGAGCTGCAATACCACTGTGCCTGTGCATTTAACAGTAAATCTAGGGGTGGAACATATAGGTCTACATGACACAAACATTTAAGTACTTGTACTTCAAATAAATATTTCAATTTTAAGCTACTTCATACCTCTACTATACTACATTTCAGAGAGGAATGTTTTTCTCTCAAAACAAAAACTAATCAACAACAATCAGATATCATGTTACATTTAAAACACTGATGGGGACAATGTGTGGTTTCACTTTTGATACTTTGCTCTTACTTTGTGGTATTATTACTTTTAATTAATCTGCTTTGTTTGGCCTTTTGGAGGCCAAGCTAACAAGCTGTAAACACAACACTGACATGCTGTCACCTTATGAAGTTGACTGTAGCCACTGGAATTAATCAAAAGAAAGAAAACCCAGACAGGGAATCAAAATAAAAGTCTACAGACAACACCACAGGAAATGAAATAACTTGCCAATCCTTATAGAATCATCAGATGAGTAAAGCATACATCACAAAAGCAACTACATTTTTTACACATACGATGGCTACGTTACTAGGCAACATACTGGTTGCTAACGCTCTCCTCTGTGGCCTCCAGTGATTTACAACAGCAATAAGCCGGTAGCCATGGTACTCACCTGTCTCAACGTCATTCTGTGAGTCTTGTGCACCGCGAAGTTCTCCACAATCTGCTCCATGTTCAACTTCATCGGGCATAATTACCAGTCCACTCAGAACCGTTGTCCCAGTATAACCAGTAAGGTAATGTTTGCATTTAGCATGTTAGCTATGGACACAACGTGCACCTGTTGATGATGCAACATCGTAGGTGCACAAATGTATAATCTTAAGATTTTTGCTTCTCACTTTAATACAGAGTTTTATGGTTAAGTTCAGAATGTGCCCCATTACCGGGGAAGTTGTCACGCTATGCAGGGTAATTATCACATTATATGTTTCAACAAATAAGAACATGTATAAAGGTAAAGGCTTTCTAAACTCATTCATGCGGTTAAAAAATCGGATTAATTTTGAAAGATGTTCAAATAGCAGGGCTTCATCAGTGAAGCAAAAACAACCCATGTCACATAATAAATTAACAAATAATATTTAGTCTACCGTGGGCAAGACAGATATGCAGACCATAAAATAAATAAAGAATCTTGAACTATGACTATTTTCAAAACCAAATGCAACATGAATGTGTTACGGATGAGACTTGAAATGTGGCGAAGTAGGCTACAATACACAATACTATATTTTTCAAAAGTACAAGTAGGTCTACACCAAAAAGATTACTTTTTTACAGTAAATTTTGCCTAATTCATTATTTCCACCCCTAATAACTCTCTAAAAGGGACCATTCTGCATAATGATGAGTAGGCCTAGTTTAACTGTTCATACTTTAAGTACAACATTGACATAAAATTGATATGGTGAACATTTAGGCAAACAATTCCCTGTTTACACAGTCAACACATACAGAGCACCATTAGCATTAATTCAGAGTCGTGCGTCTCGCCATCAGGCAAATATAAGTCAATATTCCCTCTTCTTTCAGCCGTATAGGATCTCGACCAAAGGTTACTATATTGAGCTAGCTACTCCACTATGTTCACCAGCTTTAAATCCTAGTATCCAACTTTAACTAAAGCTAACCCTTCTTCCACCATTGAGCACATCTTTGAGTGTGTTTCACGTGCTTGTACTTATGACAATATGACAAGCATGCTGTGTGTAATTGAACTGAACTTCATTGATCCTCGGGGAAGGGATTAAACACATGTTCCCCTGACACACTGTCGACACTCATTTAATTCGTGACTGATGCTCGTTAAGTTGGCTCATCACCATGTCGTGTGCCCGCTCGTTGGCTGGTTAGCTTTTCTCAGAGTGGGGGAAACTGAGAGCACTACCTTATTAAATATCTTTTCATTAGTTACAGTGTAAGTATAAACACTATAGTCTATATACAGAGCTTGAAAAGTGTTAAACATGAAAACGGATTAAGTCACCAATCCACATAGTTTCACAATGGCCTACCCCCTTTCTCTTCATTTACTCTGAGCGCCCCACGGGTGAGCCAGGGGGTTATGAATAGGGGAGTCGTGAAAGGGGTAATCTTTCACTCCTTTGCATAGCACAAAGGCTTAGCTGGCGATAAGCTCACACTCTGCAGCACGCACGGCAAGTAATATTAGATAGACACCGCTCGCTTTAGGAGGAAAGTTGTTCCTACATCTGAGAGATTTGATAGGATGTTGAGGCAATAAATCATATATGCAGAGCTACAGGAATACACATGTATGCAGACACAAAGAACCAACACACAGACCTGGAAGTGTTTACCTTGCATGTGAGCTACATTGCCTTTAAAAGTAGCATCATGATACCATAGTTATTTACTAAAGTGCACTGTAAAATAAAAGCTGCAGGAAAAAATCTATTCAATTCGCTTTGTTTTTGAAGGCGCATGTCTGTGTGTGTGTGTGTGTGTGTGTGTGTGTGTGTGTGTGTGTGTGTGCGTGTGTGTGCGTGTGTGTGTGTGTGTGTGTGTGGCACAGGGTTGAGGGATGTTGTGGTCCATTTATTTACTGCTTTTGCACATAACAGGTAGCTGCTGCGTTCATGAGTCAGCGGGTGATGGATGGAGAGGAGGAAAACACTCAGACGCTGGAGGAATGATGGACAGATGGAGAGAAAAGCAAGCCAGGAGTTTAGTGGGACGATGGCCGAGGGTTGAGAGGGAGGGAACAGAGTAAAATGCAGCAGCAGCAGGATGGGGGAGAAAATAAAAAACAAGAATGAGGAGAGACAAGGAGAGCGAGAATAATAGAACAGCGAGAAGTCAAGAAGGGGTGTTGCAGCAAGCTGGGAGTTCAGTTTGCATGGCTCCACTCTGCGGGTGACTTTAATTACTTTTCAGCGTCACTGCCTCTCCTGGTCATGAGCTGCATGCTCCAATCACCAGCTTCTGATTATCGAGCCACTGCCCGCTGTCAGGCCGTAATTACGTTTACGCTGGAGAGCACCTCAGCACGTCAGAAAGCTTACAAAGCCGTCATCCATGCGCTCCTTCTCTTTGGGCTTGAACTGCACAGTGCTGAGTGCGGCGTTGTTGCTGGTAGCAGATTAAATTAAATAAAAAATATAAACATTTTGGACGTCACCCAATTTTGGAAAAATAGGTAAAACTTCAAAATGTGATATTATTCAATTACATCTTAATCTCAGAGTTGCTACGAAGTTCTTCTGAAGGTGTACAGGGATTATTATTATTATTATTTCATATACACACAAATAAAATTATCAAGTTTTTTAGAAATGGAATATTTATTCAACTAACATAACTAAACTTCTAAACAGAAAATAAATGAATAAACAATAAAATAAAATAAATGAATAGAATGAATGAAGAATATGATGAACGGAGCAATGAATAACGATGAACTACCACAAAATGAATCATAACCATATCATTGATTCAGCAGCTGAGAGTTTGAAAAGCAACAGGGACGATTGTGAAGCACCTTTATATTAATTGTAATTTAAATTTGATTTAGATCTTTAAGTCTAAAGCTTATTGGAGATCACCCTTCAGCATCAACGTCCAGAATCAAAGTGCAGAGAAGAAGAGACAAGAGAGAAGTCCTCTCGTTGTTTTTTTTATGGCGGGAACAGCCAAACCACTCCCATCTTAACAACTATCTTTATTATTTAATTTCACCTTATTTTACCAAATTAATACCAGTTACTTACATAGTCTATTTAATTCTTCCATATTTGAAATGTTAGCTATCTCAGCTGGAAAAAGGTACCAAATAGTTGATATAAATCACAGAATAAAATCTGATCAATTAAAGACAGAATTTAACAATTACACAACATAGATAACCTTATTATCGTAACACAGACAGACCTATGTAGATATACATGTATTTGTACATATATGCATAATAAATGAATGGATAACATTAATCTCAACACTACAGCACACATTGGAATCCTGGGTGAGAGACACAAAAGACATTTCAGTTTTATAATCTCTTGGTGGAAGTCCACTACATGCAGAACTCAACGGTTAACGCAGGCGCGTACATGAATTGTGTTAAACTAGGGGATTTGTATGTGTTCTATCAGTTGTCCCATCTATTCTGTGGAAGTTAAGATTAACAGTTAGTTTTCAAGGCTGACTTGCAAACAGAAGGGTAATAAAAAACGGGAACTGATCGCAAAAATAAATGCAATGATTCATAGTGAAACTGCACATTAAAGCGCTAAATCATCCAGTCACTGTGAAACACTTATCTACACTTCTTTTAAAAAAGGGAAGCACTGCCTCACACACACAACTTCATCCACTGTGAAAGCAATGTAGTGGTAACATAACGAACATAATGTCTTACAGCCTTGAAGTGAGAAAAGTGAAAACACAACTGTTCCCATGGTCACCATGACTGGGCCACATGTACGCAAGGTGTTGATCCGTCTCCCAGGTGATGCACTGTGACTTGAACCTTCCTCTCATCCCACCGTTCAGAAGCCTTTCACTTTCTCTTTTATTCACCAGCTCAGCTCAAAGACTTTCCCGCCCTCCTTCAAGCATGTCGTCATTAAACCACGGAGTGTGCTGAATGCAATAACTTGCAGACAATCTCAAAATTGTCATTATCATATCAGGTGCTGGAAAATGTAGTCTTCTCACATCTTTTTGGATCACAACTACATTTTGCATAAATTCCAACAGGGATGCGCTCCTTCTGAAGGTAACGAATGACTTTCGACTCTGGAAATCATGTTATTTGTTCTGTACACTCAACCATTCCAGACTCACGAATCATCTGAAACATGTACTAGGCGTTCAGAGTATGCCTTAGGGTACATTATTTCTATGACATTTCATCATTCTAATCCTCGTCTGCTATAACTTGTGGTGTATCCCAAGGTTTCATTTTAGGCTCAGTTTTATTTGCATTATATGCCTCCACTGCAGTCTGTGTTTGTCCAGTCTGTCTTTAGACTGTCTAACTTTTCTTTAAATCATTCTGTCCATCTCTCTAGCCGCTACCTACATCCACTTTGTCTTTAATCTTTGCTACTCCCCTTTTTCCTCCATCTCCCGATCACTGTCATTCTCTCTCTCTCCCTCCCCTGGAATACCTCTCCACTGAACCAAAAAAGAGGGAATGAGATGCCACGAAGAGAAAGCTGCAGGTGTCTATTGAAGTGTTGACCAGCCAGGCAGCCCACCTCCGAGCGCCCACATCCCATAAGCCTGCATTTGTCTGAAGGTCGCACCTTTCCGAGCCACCGCGTGCAGCTGCTTGGGGCCTCTGAGTCCTTGCAGACTAGCACCTGCCTGCTGAGCACAATCAAAAGAGCCGGGACAGACCGTCAATCGCACCAAAGTCAAAAGATTCTCAGCTTGTTATTCATCTGTCAAGAGCAAAAGCTAAGGAACATCTCCGCAGGGAACGGATCAATCTGATATTTGTCTGTGATGTTTGCCTTTTTGTGTTCTTTTTCACCCAATATACGACAATCAAAGTCATAGCAAAGCAATATAATGAGGAGCTCGATAAATAGCAAAGAGAAGTAGAATAAGCTGGTAGAGTCCTGCAGAGAGAGAACACCACAGAAGTAGACATAATCATTGGAGTTACCTGACTCATTGACATTGCTCTATCTGAAAGGAAAGCAGAGTGTGGATACTCAATGCTTAAAGTTCAGCATTGGCTTACAACAAAATACATAGTTTGCTTCAAATGCCATTGCCAACCAAATCTAACATTTCAGCCCTGCATATTGTGATCTTGACAAAGATGAAGTTGGTTTTGTACCATTAAGGGAAAGTCTTTGTAAAGGTCATTCTCCTGCACTTCCTAAAGACAACTTGTATTCCTTTTAACAGCAGTTTAAAGGAAAGAATGTGACTCTCCCTGTGCACCTTGAGGCCATTTTACCGCTGAGCAAACACCACTGTGAAGATCAAAAGGTGTAGGACTAAGCAGAGGTCTATCTGGAAAAGTGAGCCATACAGGTTAGGGAGATTATTATTAAAGTATTCAACTATGGCTGGCTCTAGATAGGAGAACATATTGACAGTTAAGTCTGCCATTATAAGTTACATTAAAGCATCATTAATTGATTTGTTTTTTTACCACTCAGGGGCAAGGGTTGGGCAAGTAGTGTTTAATTTATTTCTGTCAGAAGCAGCTGCATGCCTGTGGCTAGAAATGAGGATTAAAAAAAGGGATGAGAGTGAACAAAACAGTTAAGTACAGAGTATAAAACTAAAGAAATCAGCAGAAAGACCCTGAAACAAGCTTTAGGGATCAAAAGTGAAAAGGCAACAGCCTTTATCATATTGTGGTGTTATCTGCACAGAATACTAATCTATATTTAATGCTGGCCAACAGCCTAACTTTTTACCACATTTTATGAAAATCTGGACTTTAGTTACTCATATCTTCTGCTTACTGACAAGGAAACAGACGGACAAAGAGGACAGGAAACACTTGTTTGAGTTAAAACAGGGGAATTAGAAGGAATATGGTTATCTTGCTCCCTGATTTTAACTCCACGGCTCAATCTTCTATTCATAAAGCCTGACTGGAACTATGAAGGTCTGTATCCAGGCAACCATAGACTTAAGTTAAGTTACCCCTGGCCTGCAGCTAAAACATCTCCAGGGAAGATGTCTAAGACACAAATATGTTACATTTCAAACCACCTCTTCAGTCAAACATATCCATTGTTAAAACCAATAAAACTCTAGACCTGGCCTTCTTTAAACACTCGTCATTATACCCACAAGTTACATCCCAACTGTTGACTTCTTGGGGCATTTGGTTAGCAGATAAAAGCCTTTTGTGCGTAGAGGTTATTTCATCTGGAGCAAAAAGTGTCAACTCCCTCAGTGTTGTGTATTGCTGGTGACTGTGTGTCTCTTTCATGTGCGGTCACATTCAGCGTGTGTGTTTGCTTTTCAGCGTAGCCCACCATCAGAGGATTAAGAGCATGTTCTCCCCGAACAAACTTCCCTGACACGGGATTTTTGTCAAGCTTGTCCTAGAAGGCAGCAATGCTACCAATTACCTCCGCAGAGCCAGCCAGCCGTCTCGTCGGTTTGACAGATGACTTTGACCTCAGCAAACATGAGGACCTTCTCTTGGTTGACACATACGCCTGCTGTTGGAAGGGAGAGGTTGATGGGTTGAAGTGCGGGTATGGAGGATGCAAGCCTCCTTCTCAGATTGTATCCAGTGCAAGCCTCAGGCAGACGAGGACAGGTAAGTTGTCTTGATGGTATCTTTCTGTACGACCCCTGCGAATGCACCTCGATGCAGTTTTCCACAAACGCACGTACACACAGTGACTTTTTCCCCTAATGATCGGGTTCATAACCTGCTTCCTGCTGAGCCTGAGAGCTCGGCCATTCTCACACTGAGCTGTGAATGAATGCAGCTTCCTGCGATAACTGAATATGAAGACTGAGTCGTGGCAGATATGTCGGTGTGAGGACAATAATACAATAACAATGTTTATTTATACGGTAGCAGTTGTCAAAACAAACATTGCAAACTGCCTCTCATAAAACTGAGATAAAAACCAAATCACAGGAATAAAACCAGCAATATCAACAAAGCAAACAATAACAGGACATTTATTTTTGCTTTCAGACAATGTAGACGACTGATCAACTAACTCTGTAACCTTGCAGGCTGCCTTGTGTGTTTTGATGAGGCCGTTATGACTCCGCTAATGTGCTTCCATGAAATGGAGAGTGGATATGAAAAGCTGTATGAATATAAAACTTTTACCCTCCTCTACAGCAAAATAGCCTCCGTAAATTAGTTTAACAACAACTTAATATACAGTCAGCGCCACACACAGGAGTATGTAACATCTAAATAAACTCATATGAACTACATGCACTTGGCAGTGTGATTGGAGCACACTTGGTGTTTTTCAAATTGCGGCACTGTGTGACTCCCTGTGCTGTTATTAACATGCCCTCTGATAAAACATGCTGCTAAAACACCCTTAATCAGAGTAAGGCTCTCGAGCTTTACGCTCCCCACGCAACTGACTTGATCCTTTGTTTTCTGTGCCGCTGTTATTATCGTAATCAAGCCTTTTCGAGGCACTGGAATTTCCTCTGCTTTGGCTGACACACAGGCAGAGTGATGAAAATGAGCTCATTATTTTTGGCTTTACACACACTGTGAACACAAATACAGTGTGAACGTATCTGGATAGTACAGTGTACCTCGCCTCTGGTAAATAGCAAAGTAATGATTAAGTTACTGGGTTGCCATATTCTACCACTTATTTTATAATCCTCTTGTTAAATTCACAGCTGGAACAGGTTTTGCTGCAAATACCGAACTGTTAAATTAAATATTTGAACATTAAATTTACATCAACAATGTCCCACTGACATCCAAATAGTTAACTTTCTGTGCTCTTACTGTCTTTTCCTTTTGAAATTGTTCACAGGGAAACAAAGATGAGAAAAGAAAGAAAAAAGATGTGTCCATTCAAATATTCTGATTGTCTAGTTATGATACACAGAATTGATCAAATAAAGCATACATACCACAATATGAAACAGTGTTTCGCACAATTCCATACTTGTATTTCTGAGGCGATTATTATGTTTCAAGGTTTGATTTTCAAAAGAGCGTGGCAGCAACTGCCGGAGCTGGGCTGCATGGCGAGCACCAGAGGCATTGTCTTTGTCAGTGTATCCTCTACCCTCTCTCTTTACACAGTTTGGTGTAGGAAATAATGAGGTTCACCCCTCTCATGTCATCCAGTGATCTTTGAAAGAAATGTAAAGCTGCAACAACTAATCTTTTGGGCTACTTGGGAGTAGAGGAAACAATCTGTGAACACCACATTATTAAATAAACAAATATACAAGACAGCTGAAGATGCTGAAACACACTTTAGAGCTGAGGGAAACTGTACAGTCCAACAGTCATTTCACTTTGTATGAATTCTTTGTTATTATCCATAAATTGATTATAGCTGCTTTTAAGGAAGGGTTTTTAATAAATTCAATTTCATACACTGAGACAAAGAATTAGAGCGACAATAGAGGCCAGAGTTCACTCACATATGCCAGAGGGGTGACCCAGCCAGCTGTTACCCTAACTTGCCACACTCCTGGCATCTGGAAGCCACACATTTATGCAAATGAGCAGCAATTAGTACCTGGATGCTCATTTGGCCTAATGCGTTCCCCAGATGTGACCAGATCAAGGAGGACAGAGCCAGGGGGTTTATCCACCGAGGGTAAAATTTCATGAATACTAATGTGTCATGTAACACGCTGGCTGACCTCCCTGCATGCAACACTCTGGAGAATTATGTACCATACCAGAGGAGTCAATTCTCTCTTTTTGGCAAAGCTGTTAGTGACAGCGCCTCGACCGCCTGTGAAATCATTAGCAGAGAAAGCTCAGCATACTGACACTCTATCTGAGCAAATGGCCTCTCTGAAGAGACAGGTAAGGCAAAGCCCTTAACTCTGAGGAGAGGGACCATGCTGCAAGCTCTTGCAGCTGATTAAGTCACTGGGGACACCCAAGTTCCGGCTGATTATCAAGCCTAAAATTCCTCTTTCTATACACACCGTCAGTCTTTGGTCTTGGATCATCTCATAGAAATGAAAAACAACAAGATCAGCTTCCAAGAGTGATCGATCGGCGTCCCGCTCCAATTGCACAATGAAGGCAACAGTGACTCATATTTTGGAGCAACAGCGTGGTCCCCGGATCTCCAGACAGATGGCATGTACCAGTTAGAGCGTGCCCTAAGCTGTCGGCAGAGAAGGGCTGTGGCTCCACGATCTACTCGTCTACTACACTCCATCCGCCATCAAAATGATATGACCAATATGCTCCCTTGCCATTATGGTCTATTTGCATCATGTACTCTTCCAGGCCAATAAAAGAGAAGGCTAATATTTGGGTAATAACCTTGAAAAACCCCTCTACAATTTATTTTTGATGCTACAATGAGAGTGCCTTTTATCAATAATTCAATTAGAATAAACACATATCCACCATACTTTCTCAAATGGCCAAAAGTCAGTGGATTTAACTAGAAAGATGGGATCCGCTCAATTGAAATTACCCTTTGTTTGAGAATAACTGTCATTAGAAAGTCTCACATGGATTCATACCTAATATGAAAATTGGCTATGGCGTGCAGTACAATTTTCTGTGTTTTCAAGAGCATTGCACTTTGAACAAGTAATTACTGAGCCAGCCTCATGAAAGTTGCTTAATTTGTTTGTGAAGGGGGAAAACTGAACAAGGAGGAGAGGCAGAATGCAAATTGATTTTGGAGTAGCTCTTTTCCCCATTCTTGCAACCTTTTTTCTCTACTTTAAAACATGTTTAAAGACCAAATGAAGGCTGATTAGTTTAGTGCAACAACTGTGACCAATAGGGATTCATACCAGCACAGTCTGTGCAGAGGCTGCTACATTATGAGGATGTAAATTGATGCCCAGCCGTATTATGTACATAATTATTATGTATGTAAGATCTGGCAGACACACTTACATATTTCAGATTTATACACAATTCACACACAGATAAATACATTTAGACCACTCTGTTCTGCTCCCAGAGATTTTTATGTGTAAGCAGGACTGAGACAGCACGCTCAATGCACCGTCACTTCACACAGTCTGGGATTTATGCAAAATATGAGTTAATGACTCAGAGCTTTGATTCTTCTTCGGTGCTATTCAACACCAGCAGCATGTAAATGTTTCAGTTAAGATTTCAAGCTTATACTGGATGAGCTCATACTTACTGTGGTGGAAATTAATCGTATTTATTTCCCTGTGAGAAATAAACGTGATGAAAAAGTCTCAAATGTCTTTAAGTATTTTATTGAATATACACTTAGAATAATTCAGCTGAATGGTCAGAGCTCTTTCCCCACGGATGGGTCAGAGGTCTAACAGTGAGTCCACACACACACACACACACACACACACACACACACACACACACACACACACACCTTTTTGGATGGAGCTACCTAAGATGTCAAGGCCAGACAGATACTGCTGTTTCTGCTTTAGGGAGAAAGGTGTAGGTTGCGATAACAGCAGGTCAGACAGAGGAGTTCTGCTTTTGCAAAGTCTGTATGCACACAATATTGAGAGTTAAGCGATACAAGTTACATCTAAAAAAACATACTGCTAAATTGCCACAACACTTAGTAGAAGAATTACCGACTAATCTTTGTCTGGCACGATTTTACACGTCGTGACAGAACTGAAGAGACACTTTAGAGACTCTGCAAATGAGGATAATTAGAAATAGGGTGAATTGAAGACATGAGTACTCAATAACTTGAAACAACTGCACAGTCATTAAACCAAAAATAGGAAATGATTGCCAAATTAAATGATGCAACCATCCAGATGTTCAGATACTAGCAGCTAATTGGATTGATGAAGGGAAAAGTCTGGTGTCCTTTCAAAGGTGATCTCTGCTAGCAAATACAGCTGTGTCAACAGATAAGCAAGCGATAAGAAGATATATTGGGCTACCGCGTCCTTTGACTCACACACTCTGCTCGTGTCCACTAATTTAGCAGCTTAATGGTGCGTTAACTCTGAAGAGAAAAGCCTGAACTGTTGGGTTACAGTATGTAAATTTGCTCTTGATTTCCTCACGTAATGCAGCAAAGTGACTTTCAAGTGTTCCATAACATGAACGAATAAAAGAGTGATACGGATACATCCAACACAGATCCTGTTAGTCAACGGCGTACAGTTTGAACAAACCTGTCGCCAAAGCTCTATATAAACATGACTTGAATTGCTTGCGTTTACTTAGCTGATGCTAATTACCTGCAAGCCAACTGAGATCATTTAAAACAACTCAATTAATGTGACTTGGGTGACCCCCGGCAAACACTGAGCCCTATCATCTCAAAATGATCAGTTCAAAGAACCACTGGCAGTGAGTGCTGCCATGGGAAAAACCAGGACAACAGCGGGGATAAACAAAGCCGCGGCAGACAATAAAGCCACCTGCCTCTTCGGCATCTAAAACCACACAGCTGTGCCACTCGACTGTGGACCTCAAATGAAAGAGCACAGCTTCAGGCGGCAAAATACGGCAAAATACTCTGGCAGCAACCCCAGTAATTGGAAATGGAAAAGTTTTGACAAATTGAATCTAGGAAAGTGTTGCAAATGTGCAAACATTTGTGAAAAGCAAATCCTAAACTTCATGGCTAAAAAAACCAAGACTCAACAACAGTGCCTAGAAAATAAATAATAAATTGGAAGTGTTTATGGACAGTCGAAGACTTTTTTTCTCATCCTTTGATAGAATCTTTAAATTCCAATTTGAAGCAAGACTATGTAACAATTGAAAGAAGAATTTACTTGAACTTCCTTTTACACTGAAAAGTTGAATTCATAAGCAATAAAACTGACTTTTACAACTCCTCTCTATCTGTGCTACTGTTACATATATTTAATTTGTGTCCTGTAACTGCTGCTTGTTGCCACAGTGGCTGCTCTTCAGTGAAGGTCACTGAGTCATGCTCAAAAATCTCATTTCAGGATGGCCGCCGAACAAATATCTCACTATTCACCATGCCACTAATTCATTCTTTTGTTTGTTGTAATTTCAGTTTATGAAAAAAAAACAGTTTAGCCATTCCTCCTTTCAAAGTGTGGTGTATCAACCTACCAGGACAAGTATGACGTCAGTATAATAGTTGTCCTCGAGGCATTGGGGTTTTTTCCTGGGATGACTCGAACAACAGAGGCTGTGTTGCTGTTGTGGGTGGCTGTTGCTCACTCCCAGCATGGCAGGTGTAATCACATAACGTTGCCCAACATCTTCTCTGTAAGTCCAAACAGGTCAGGCCACAAAGGGAGTGGGACTTGAATCCTAAAACAGTCACAAGTGTTTGAATGTCTGCATGCAGTTCAAATGACCTTATTAACACTTGATTAGTAGAAAAAAAGAAACCCCGGGTGGGCCTCCATGTTGCGCCCTGAATTGGGTCCTTTGTTTATTTTGTCATAGAAGTATGAGTTTGTGGATGTGGATGTACAGCAATCATTTGTCTCTTTTTAGATGCTGCGCTTATTAAAGTGAAGGGAATTAAATCAACTTACAAGCACCTTTGAAGCTCACTAATCAACGTCTTTTATCTTGTTTGTTTAATCGGTACTAAAAGTATACATATAAAGTCAGGCCATGCATAAGGCTTTGTCTTACAGATGGAAAAGGAGCACCATTGCCTCCATCACCGAATGTGCATTAACTAAATCGACATAGAAAACCCTAAGCTGAAAAACTGACAATACTTGCAGTCTCTAGGCTCTTGTATTGAAAACCTTTTTGTGAAGAGAAAAAAATCAGTATTATGTTTTGGTCTCTAATGGTCTGCCAAGTCTTTTGTTTGTGTTTGCATAACAGAAAGATTTGAGCATTTTCATTTATCCAAAGCCAAAGCACCCATTTGGTGAAAATGAGAAATGGACCACCTCAAGATGAACCTCTCAAACAGGTTTTTAAGGTTTAAGGGTTTTGGCTGCTAATGTGCATCCACTTAAATGTATGAACAATAGTATATGTGTGGAGGCCTGAACAGATAGGAAGCGAGTTGCTTCTAACAGAGAGTATAAACGAGGTGCTTCTTTTCATTTCCTCATCCACTGTGTACCTCTCACATGTACAGCAAATTATCTTTAGTATTTCTGCTACATTGGGACATGAATGCTAGTTTCTCGCTCTCATATAATGCAACTAATCTCATCAGTTCATCGGCATCCTATGGAAATAAACCGCACACAGTAGCAGACAGTAGCAGCAGCAGCAGGCTAAGGTACATGTAGGCGAGTGCTGACAGTTGATTATAATTGGGTTGCCTCCACCATGTCCAAGCTTTCACATCCCATCAAGAGGAATGGACTGGGAGAGAGTTGATGCTGCTTCCCTGTAAGAGCATAGTGCACCTCCCAAGTATCCTATAGGAGGAACGGTCTGTATACACATTTAATACACGTTGAGATATTAATTCAGGGGTTATAAGTTGTCATTTGATACATTATTATTATAAGAATATTGATTATAGCCAAGAGTAAATACAGGATGTCTCTTGACACACAAGATGATAAAACCCCTTTGCAGCTAAAGCAGTAACATCTGCACAGCTGCACTCCGGTCTTGTTAAATTACTTTTAGATCAATATAAAATTGTCTAATATACTTAGGAAACGCTGAACTTGACAAGACCCTAAGGAGAGTTTACCGTGTCCTAATTTGATTCTAGCACTGCCAGGAACATCGGAGCAACTGCTGGAAAAATGCAGCTAAAGCAGACAGACAGCTTACCTGCTACCTGCATGTACCAAATGTAGCATTTAAGCCCGATTGTTCCCTGTAATAGTCTGACTTATTTGAAACTGGAGGTCAGACTGCTGCAGGTTTTAAGCTGTGGGTTTACAGCTTCCTCATTCGGTTGCCAGCAATTTAGTACAACAATGCAATTGTTTCTGCATTAAAAACTGTAATCATTTGGAAAATTGCTTGTATGATTTATTTTCAAGCGTTTCACTTGAACTAACATAAGAAGCTCTGAGTTGGAAATTAATGTCAGCCTTGAGAGTAGCATTTCAGTTCTCTTAAAGGGAATAAACTATTAGAATAAATGAATATGAGAAAAATGAAACATATACGAATTGTAACAGTTTCTGATGCGAGAGAATCTCTGGTGGAAAACTGCAGATAGTATAGCTTTCTACAGCGATAACTAAATAAGCTTATCACTGCCAACATCAGGGCACAATGAGCACTCTTTCCATTGATACAATGTTGTTTCATCACATTGAGGCAATAAAAAGGCTCTATAACAATGTTCCCTCGTGCTCTTCAGGGCTGAGAACAAAATAGCGTCTGAAATCCTACAAAAAAGGATATGAAACAACAAATTTTGTTTATTGATATTATGGTCGGTTCTAGTTTAATACCAAAGGTGGCCGGCAGATGGTCAAAAGAAATGCTGCAAACATTCATTGTAGTTCTGATACAAACCAACAATCTTGGAGGGGCATTTCTGTCATTCTGTAAAAAGTTTTCATCCAAACATCAAATCAGCGGGTTATTATTCCCGTTATTGCTCGTCACTTTTTACTCGAATGCAATTGTTTTGTCCATACCTGGATCCTGTGGGCAGGGCCGCAACTAGAAATTCTGGGTCCCTTGAGGATTATTGCTTTAGGCCCCCTTTATGAATTTAATAAAGTCTGTCAGCTGTCAGCCCTTAGAATCATTGCAATCGTTCCCCTGAACATAGTGACAGTGCTGCTAAAACTATCAATTGTTTTCATCGTCAATTAATCTGACGATAGCTTTTTTTTTTTATGGTTTAGTTCCATAAAATGTCTTCAAATAATAAAATGTTCCCAGAATCCAAGGGTGACAACTTGAAATACCTTGTTTTGCCTGGACAACATTAAAAACTCCAAAGACATCCAATTAACAAATATTTAAAACCAGACAAAAAGCAGCAAACCCTCACATGGATGAGCTGGGATCAGTTCATGTTTTTCACGAACGTTGCTAAAACGATTACCGATAATCAAATTGACAAATTGACATCACATTGATTATGTTTCACCTGAGGAATAGGCAGAAAGCAGGTGCTCTTGATAGTCTGGTGTTCAACAGACTCGGCCTGCAGCATACAGGAGGGTACAGTGGGGATTCCTCAGGTAAAAGTGAGTTCATCGTGCGAGACCTAAAATCCAGGATCGAACCCCAACTAGCTCGCTATAACCCACGAGCCTGGTCTAAACACTACGCTGGGGAAACTGCTTTGTGTCTTAACATCGTAATAGTTCAGACAATTTGCTTTTCAAACCCAGCAAATGACACTTATTTCTAAGAAACACTTTGAGATCACATGAGGGAGACAGAATGAGCATTTTAAAACACACAGCTAACATACTTCTTACTGAACATCCCTGTGGAAGAAAAACAACATGACAGAGGAGTCCTTTGAAAAAGAGACAAGGGCTCATGGTTTACTTGAACTTTGGGTACAGTTAAGACAGACTTTGATCAGTGTAACACAAGACCAGCGCCACAACATTCATTCCAACATGTGCTGGTGTGAGAATTACCCATAAAAAGTCAGAAAGAATCCTTCTGGTATTCAGAGAGCAGCTCTGACACATTTCTGTCTGAGTGAGCTGAGGGATGAAGCTAAACCACACAAGGATCAGGGAACAGGACGCACTATGAATAGAGAAACATTCACTCTACTTACAGGATAGTGACAGTTTGATGTGTAAAGCTTTTATAAAACTATACAGTCTATGTGGAGGGGCGGTCTGAGCTACAAACAAGCCTATCGACTAATTCAATTTTTCCCCAGATAACTGCATTCAAAACTGCTAAGGCCATTAAGCATCGGAGAGTGTTGATGATTGTGGCTTTAAGGCAATAACATTGTTACACACTTGTGTCAAAACATAATTAAAATGGCAATGTCTGAGTGGAGATTATGACACGTGTGCTCCAATTAACAATAAAATGAAGGAGTGAAGGCTTGCTATAGATTAAAGCAGGGTGTAACAGTTCATGTTTGGTAAAGGCTACTCTACTGGCAAAGCAGTTGTTATGAAAAGCATCAAAAAGGTGAAGCAGCCTCCATCAGTCGGAGCCTGGCTCACTTTTGATCTCCTCCACGCTGCTGAAGTGAGTGGCCAGCTCCTGCAACACGGCTGTCCTGCCCAGATGATCGTTCCTCCTCTTCTCCATGATCATGTCCTCCAAACTCTGAAACTCCAACATGTGCGAATGCTTGTCGGACATAACTACTTTCAACCTGTAGGGCTGTTTGCCTATCCGTATCTCCCCGCCCATTTTGAACTCCCTCTTGCCGAATCTGCACCAGGCGGCGAAGCACTCGGAGTTCCTCCAGCTCAGCTCCCGGTCCTTTAAGCCCACTTGCTCCATCGCGTTCTGCACCACCATGTCCGGACCCAGAGCTCTGAATTTGTACAGCTCGTTCACAATCCTACACCTCCTCCCTTGACTTGCATCTGTCAAAAAGCTGTTTTTCACCTCGGCTCTGTGCAGGTGCACCACCTGGAAGTCCCCCACGTACACAGCCCAGTGCGGGAACTGGCCGATGGCCACAAACTCCACCAGGTCCCCTGCTTTACATTTGTTTAGTAGATTCTCAGGGGAGGAAACCTCCAGGTTGGCCGACTTGACGCTCTTCTCGTAAATGCACTCATCTCTGTTGTAGACGGCGCACTCCACCTCGTCGCGCTGGTCGTAATGTTTCTCTTCCTGGTTCGGGTCCTTCTCTGTGCCATCGACCGCGCAGCCATCCTCCAGCTCGTCGTCATCGTTAGAAAATATGTAAGAGACGCCGATCCGTGGACCTTCCTCCGTGTCCACGCCGTTCGGGTCCACTGTGGGAACTTCGGCGTAACTTAAATGTGACAGCTTGTCCATCTGGTTCCCCATGCCGCTCCTCCTGGCAGCAGCCTGTGTAATACGATCTGATAGCGCAAGATGTTACCGGTCGCCAAACATCCCCTCCGTCTGCCACAAAACACGACAGGTTAAAACTTCCTTCGCCCTGCCGTCAGACAGGGTTTTATCCAAATTACGCATAAGTATGTCTCCGTGGTGTGGCTGCTGGGATAGCCTGTTAGTACCACGTCAACAGGTGGAGTTGGGAGGAGAACACACACTGTGGTTTCAAATTCAGCGAGGAGAATAATCCGTCAGGTGTCGCCTCGCAGACTCACCTGCTGCTTCCCTGCGTAAACTTCTGTCTGCCAGCTGCCACATAGGAAACAATGAGAGTTCAAATCCAGTTCCTGCTCGTGTGTTTGTCTACGTTGAACTAGTCCACTGTGATGACAGAGTATACATTGCGCACTGTGCAGCGGAGATCTGGCCGGCGCTGAACTGAAGGCAGATCTGGGGCTCGGCATCGCCGCAGCGACTCTTCAGCTACACAGCTCCGCTTTTAAAGCGGAAGTGCGCGTAATTTTCTTCACCGCACCTTTAATATCCTGCTCCTCATCTCCAAAGACGTTCATGTTGTTATAAATATTGCGCCTTTGTCGAAACAGTTTTAAGCAGAAAACTTTTTTATATTTGGCTTTAATTCAAATGAAAGACAAACTTGATGTCTGGGGTAAAAACAATGTATCTGAGTGGTCGATCAATGTGAATTTTGTCTCTATATATTTTGTATTATATTTATTAGTGATTAAGTACTCTGTATTTATAGTTTGTTTTCCATTTTAGTTTCTTAACTTCTTTAATACATTGCAATTTATCTAGTTCATTTTCTGTGTTTTGTTGTTTTTTATTTTATTAATGTTTTAGATTTTTTTACTTTACTTATTTTATTTTGTTGGTTATTATTGATTTATTTATGGGGTCACTTGGATTGTGTTCTATGTTGTTGATTATTTAAATTGTATTTATCCATCTATTTTTGTTGTTAATATTCATTTTATTTTATTGATTATTTTGTAATTTATTTGTTGATTTATTTATGTAGTCATTCTATTATATTTAAATGTATGTTGAGGGTTAATGCTGAGGGGTCCAACATCAGCCATATTTACTGTTTTGACCACCTGCCTCTCCTTGAATGAAGCAGTACAGTCATTTGCTCCTTCTACATCTCCTGGTGGGACCATAATGTCATCATTATGTTTGTATAGTGGCTTGTGGCCTAGACTCGCTCTCAGTTATGGGCTATTTTCTCAACATTGTATTCCACAGGCAAGGAGAATGTGGTCAATGTGCCCCAAAAATGGCACATGCTGCAGCAGCCTCAATGTTGAAAACACCTGTCTTGGAAATAATATGGCTATAAGTGAGAGACTGGGAGAGATGCTGAGGGGTGTGAGCATGTTTGACAGGCTGTAAATAGAAACAGTGTTCAACTCTGTGAAAAAGAGACACAAACAGAGACACAAACTTGAACAGAGCGGATGAACCTGAGTTTGACCCCAACATTAAGCTAAGTACCCACTGGAGGGAACGTTTACAAACTGACTGCAAAGTCATCCAGTAGATATGAGCGCACGTGTCTCAACAGAAAAAAACTCCTTGTGATCCATTCATCTAGTTTAAACAGGCAGAATGGCCTCATTGGCCACAGTGGACTCAGCAGATTAGCGTGGAGGCTTTTGGGCAGCACTCCTTAAGACTATCACGTTAATTAAGAGACTGAGCTTTCTTAGAGCTGCACAGGATCACGCCGTGTGATTTCCAACTCTGACTAATCCAGATTGAATGTTTTCCCTGGTTGGTAATTCAACCTGGGTTACAGGGTTCAAATAAAATATCTTCATGGACGTTTAACGATTTTAGCCACAAGAGCAGCGTGGCATTGTGTCAAGGTCCGTCTGTTGGTCCACAACCGTTGGATGGATTGTTTGCATCCATGAGCTTCAGAGGAATGAATCCTTATGACTTTGTTTATCCCAACGTTTCCTGTATAGACCACCAGCACACACAATTTTAACACAAATCTCTGATCGACAAGTTTGCGCAACATCTTTAACAGACATCCATGATCCTTAGATGATGTATTCTGTGTGACTTTGGTGATGCCCAACTTTACCTCTTGCACCACCTCGAGGTTGACTTTTGTGGTTTTGGGTGAAATTTCTATTGGATGGATTGTCATGAAATTTGGTACGGACATTCATAAAGCATTCAGGATGAACTGAAATAACGTTGGCAATGACCTGACTGTTTAACTAGCATCAACATCTGGTCAAAACTTTAACACTTTTTGACAAAATGTCTGCAAAATTAATCACATTCTCCCCAGCTGTATACCTTGTAATTAGTGCTAATTGTCAAATGTCAAGATGCTAACACGCTAAACCAGGATGCTGTATGCTAAACATATCTGCTAAGCATCTGTTAGCACCATTGTTATTGTTAGCATACTAATGCTAGCATTTCGCTCAAAGCAGCGCGGTTCTGAACAGCCTCACAGAGCTGCTTGCACGTGGTTTTGTCTCTTGTGGTAAAATAGATAAGCTAAGTTCTCTTGGAGAGTGGGTATCTATGACAACCGGCACCAAGAGGGATAAAATGTAGCATCATGAACTGACGTCATATGATGCAACAGAGTTTAAAGGAACATTGTAGACTAAGATATTGTACTTCCACTTTTACTTGACATGATGATACAGGACAAGAATTCAGTGTTCGAAAGGCCGATATATTCACAGCATTTCATATGATGGAAGTCAAAAATAACAAACCTGAAGAACGAGTTCAGCAGATGCATTGCACCTTTCCCAAGCACCAGAGCTGAGGGTGTTAGGAAAGAAAATAACTGTTAGAGTGGTGACATGTGGCCCATATGACCGCTTCTTGGAGCGTCTTATCCTCAGGTGGCATGACCCAGTTTACGCCCCTGGTGACACGCTGTAATTTGTGGTGCTGTGAAATTACTGGAGCAGGGAGACGTGAGGCTTCACCTGTCCGGTGAGGGTACAACCAGCCACAGACTGACACCTTAATCTTCCTCCCAAAAAGGTTGTTTTTTTTTTATAGCTTTTCAAAAGGTTTCTCATCCATGTAAGAGACATTGTTTTTCAGCTAAGTGTTCATTTAAATCTACAAGGATGGGTGAACAAGTGTGTACTTGAGGCAGATGGACAGAGCATCCGGGCCGCTGCATCTTGCATGCCATCTGTTCCACCTGGCTAGGAAAACATCTACCGCATTCGACTTAATATCATGTAATGGGACTCGCTACATTTCAGAGCCAGTAGGGGTTGAAATCAGTGGAAAAAAAACTAAAATTATAGATAGAGAAAAACGACACCGAGACATTTTCAGGGAGGAAAAAGAGTTTGTTCTTATTACATATTTATTTATATTTTCATATACTTTTTACATATTTATTTGTAATAACATGTATCTGGAGCAGAGGGGAAATGGAGGGATGGAGGAAGGGCATGTTGAAGGAATGTCACTTTCTTTTTTTTTTTAACCATTTAATTACAAGAGCATCATCATTAATAATTCAGTCATTGGTATTCACAGTCCCATTAAACAAGCTACAACAAAGATTTCCTAAAATATAGGCTGACATATAAAACTAGCATTTTTTTTTTTAAACACTGTGGTAGATGTATACCTGGGGAAGATGGGGGATAAGTGAGATGACCAAGCACTGCAACTAGATAACCAACAGGCAGGTAGACGGGGGCTCTTAATGTGAAAGGTAGGGGTGTATGAAAACACACCAAGAATGAGGTGTACAATACACACGCATACACACAACAGTTTCTACACAGTCATCATGCTTCAACGGGACCTTGTGTCTTTTTTTTTGTCTATGTCAGCATCACGTTATTAGAAACAACAACAACAAATGGGTCAAAAACTGCAAGAGACTGATTCATTTAAAAAAAAAAAAAAAAAAAAGTGGAAAAATACAACAAAATAGGTTAGCATTCTAAATGCAATAAAAAGTACTTTTTTTTAAAGTATATTATTGGAGCCACACTAAAAATTCATGACAGACTTCAGACACTTTTTGAGCCATCACATCTTTGATATGCTGGGCAAAGCTTTTTGCATTTCTATCCCAAGGGTCTATGACAGCCTTCACAGTGAAGTTGCCTTCTTCTCTCTAGACTACAAACCCCATTTTTCAAAACATGGTGTAAACAGAATCCCTTGGAGAGTGTGGTGGGCTGGCCAAGAGCACCCTGCACTGCCCTGCACACAAACCTGGAGCTGATCCAGGGGGATACTGGCAGGAAACAGTGGCACCAGGCCTGGGTCAAACACACAGACCTGACTGTTCCCGTTCTATGCAATTAGGTACACTTGGTTAATCTTGTCGAATTCTTCACAGTGGCAATGGTTGGTAGTTTGTGGCCCAATGTTGTTGATTTTATTGGTTCTAGACAATCATTCAAATTCAAATAAATCATTTGTAAATCAAAAAAAAAAAAAAGGAAGAAAGAAAGAAAGAAAGAAAACCTAAACATAAGCAAAAACGTGGTTGTTTTTGATTGGCTGACAATGATAAGGCAGCAATATAAAAGAAAGGACAGTAAAACAGAAGATAAAAAAAAAAGATTATATAGGAAAAGAAAATGGTCTTTGGTGTTCTCTTGTACTGAGAAATGATAAAAAAAAATATAAAAAAACTGCAGTTTCTCTGATGCCCTGTCCATTTCCAAGAGGAAACCCTTTCTTGTGGTAAGTTCTAAAACCATGTGTGCACTACAAGGGATCAAAGTTTAAAAAAAGTAAATGACATGACATTACTTCATCCACAGGTCATCAACAGTGCAAATAATAAATGCCCCCAATATTGATTACAAGTAAAGAGGAAAGTATTCTTTTATGGTAGGAGTAGTGCAACAGTATCATGCATGAGATCACTTAACGTGAGACAACACAGGGAGGCAGCGGGGTCTTTATCTGGACTCCGTCTGATCAGTCCAAAAACTTGGTCCTAGAATATGCATATTGTCGAATGATTCCTGAAAATGTCTGTTCAATACGTCATCGTTTATTTTGTGGGTCATTTTGAGAACATCTATACAATTATTAACCACTTCACACTCCGCTCTCACAGAACATCCATTGATTGAAGGGTAGGGTTGGGGGGCAGTGGAGTTCTTCCAGGTTATATGCGGTTTACCTGCATCACTGTTGTATACTGTGATAATAGCACCACGCCAACAGATAACACTGCCTTGCTACGAATATGAGGAATCATAGAGGGGAACAGCAAAGGGGGTTTGAACTAGTGTTGGCAACACAGTCAGAAGGATGATTCCTCATACAGTAGGTGAATGAAGTGCTGGGGCTCATGTCCCCATGACTGGATACTGATAGACAAGATGCAGGGTTGGACCTCGAATAACAATTTCCTCAGTGAGAGGGTGGTCCTCTTCGATGAGATGACGTTTTTTTTTTTTTTTACTTGTGACCGAATCTGGAAGTTTTGAGGGTGGGGGGGTGGCTTATGTGGGTTGGTCCTTCTGAAGAGCTGTGATGTCCAGAGGAGGAGGGGCCCGTCCGCTCCACTCCTTCAGCTGCCCGTCCTTGAAGAGGAGGTTGAGGGCGGGCAGGGGGACACCAGACTCCGCTGGGGGCTGACTAAGAGGGTTTGACACGCCACTGTCCAGGTCAGAGGGCTGCATGCAGTCCTGCCAACAGAGGGCAAATGCCACAGATCAGATCACCAGGTGGAGTGGATGATATGTGGGACAAGGATAAACTTCTCTGGGACAAACTATAATTATCACATCACGGTTGAATGCCTCCACCAACCATCCGTGAACAACCATCATGTTGCAGTTTACACCCATGTCTGTCCAAAATGTCAGTACATCATCATTTTATCCTTTCAGACATTTGCGTGAAATTATCATAATTAGTGAATAAATTCTTGAGTTATGGCCGAAAACATGTTTTGTGAGGTGACCTTTGACCTCCAAAATCTGATCAGTTCATCCTCGAGTCCAGACGGACGTTTGTGCCACATTTAAAGAAATCTGCTCAAAGCCTTCCTAAGGTATCATAATCACGAGAATGGACCGGACGGACAACCCGAAAACATAATGCCTCCAGATACAGCGGTCGCCGGCTGAAAAATGCTGAATCATGCGTCTTAAAATGTATGTATAAAATATGCAGGAGAGGTAAAAGGCCCAGTTACACTAGGAATGTCTGTGACACAAAGGAAAAAACTAAAAACGACACATTCACAGTGCCTATCCCGTTTCTATTAAATTGTTTGTTTTTTTAATTTGCCTTTCTGCTTTATATAATTTTTTCTTTTGTCTTTTTCTCTTCTCTCTCCCCTCACCCCTACACACATGCTCGCAGACTGAACCAACAACCAAAACATTTGCAAATCAACAGAATACCTAATTTCTATCTCAGCTCAACTCTCACATAACCCCTTGTTACTGCACTAAAATTGAACTATGATAACGGTCTTGAATTTTTGTTTTGTTTGTTTGTTTGTTTTCTACCATGTCTTTCTTTTGTTTCTCCATTGACTTTCAGGACAATACATGTTCAATAAACTTTATGTTTGGTATGTTAATGGTCTGTCTGTCATATTTCAATAAAATAAAATAAATCACTTTTTTACAAAACACTAGTATCAATATTTACCTTCAATTAGAAGTCTATTATCAAACTGGATGTGGGTCATCTCATGGTAAAATATATTTGTGGGTTTGGCAAATGTACAGCATTAAAAATAAGGATGAACTCATTGGTGCAAGAATAGTATACTGTATTATTATTCTGATTCAAAACAAAAGGTTTCATGAAATAGCTGCCAGGTGCACTCATGGTGACTGGTAATTGTTTTAAGCTATATTAAAAAGTTGAATTCTATCAAAATCATGACTTAATTATCCCAATATAAAAAAATACCCTTTAGGGATGCCCAATTTGTATTTGTTATTTCAAATGAAAAATGTAATCATATCATTTTCTCATGTGAAGCGTGTCAAATATAAAGATAACAAATTTATGGTTTTCCCCCACATTGTATTTCACATTGTAAACAACATTCTCTTCTCTCTCAAAATATCGTATTGTGGATATTGTTGCTTCTAAACCAGAATAAACCAACAGTTCAATTAGATACATTCATACAGACTCAATTTGTAAAATGAAATACTTGACTACTGATTTTTTCCCCTGAACATCGTTATTTCTTTTCATTTCTGCAAGTACTGTATTCTCAAGTGGCCACCTGAAAGGACAGCAGAGTGTTTTTACCTGGAATGACTGCACGAAGCTCAACACCTTCAGCGATAGCTTTCGGCTCGAGTGAAGTAGCTCTTGAAGGCTGAAACAACAACAAAGTCTAGCACTTCAACAACACACTTCTTTACACCTTCGTCAATGTTTTAATCAAAAGTGAAATACTTGAGGATGCTGGGTGTTTTGGTTTTTTTGTACCTTTCGTTGCTGCACAGTTTGTGCGAGGCGATTTTTCGACACACTTTGCGGTTTAGCTCAGAGCTGAAGAGGGGCATGCCGAAGCACAGTTCAAGAGGGACCCACTCATCTTCAGATGAAAGGGCTGAAAGAAAGGGATTGGCAAGGGAGAGGAAGGAAGGGGGGACATACATGAGACACATACCATTAACAAGGATATGCTAGTCTCCCATTCTGGTCTTTTCCGTCTCTCCCAGCTCTCAAACATGTGATTAAGTGTAGAAAATATATTTAAAAATAGATACATGAAAGAAACATTTCACCCACAAAATAACCATTTGTATATTAATTGCTCACCCTGTTACCTTGAATTCTGAAAGAATTTTTTTCTTGCATGCTTTGATGGTGAATGAAAGCCTCACGATTGAAAGTTGTATGAGAGTTTATAAACAGATGTTTTGATATAGTTTTACGTTGTTGTTAAACAACAAGTCATCAAGACTTTTCTCAGTTTCATAAATTCTCCATTCACCGTGGAGGCAAGTGAGAAAGACAACGTTTTCTTCAAGAATTCAAAGTAACACGGGGTGAGTAACAAACGGTCATTTTGCAGGTGAAGTATTCCTTACATTAACCAAAACGTAGACCTACCGTCTGTCTTTCCTTTGATTTCCCCGTTGTTTTCTTCTGTCACAAGCTCAAAGGACTCAGTGCTGCCGTTGGTGTCCAGGCCTCCACCTAGATGGGTGTCCCCTTTGAAGAAAAGCATCAAATCTCCATCAGCATTAAGGCACAGAAAGGTTGATTCACATCGAGATTACAGCTTTAATGTCTTTCAGTTAAGAAGCTTCATTAAATGCACAACTTTGGAAATCATTCCATTTGCAGAATAAATATCAGAAGTCTGTCAATTAAAAAAATAAAACTGGACATAACTGTTATGTGCATAGATATATATGATGAACAAACAGTGATGAATTATGTCACCAACATTCAATCAGTAAATCTCAAGGTAAAGGCTAATACTCTTCGATCCACATCCATTAGCAAAGGCTATCACAATAAGGAACACAATTATGCAAACAAACACAATAATCAAACTGGACGGTGAGCACTCTTTATCTAATTTGCACCATCAGCGCCAATTGCCATCAGAGGCAAGGACATTGTTACTAATTCAGCTATATGTCTCGTCTCTCACATGCAAACATCTGCATGTGCACGCGGTGAAAAAGACTGCCCCACCTCTGCACTCGGTACTGTCGCTGGCCCTGCGACGGTGCCGGTTGTTGGCATTGAGCATAGTGATGTAGCCACACTGGTGCTCCAGGTCCACGTTCTCCTTCAGCTTTTGCAGCGCCTTGTGCACACACATGTTGGAGTAGGAGAACTCTGCACAGGAAGGAGAGACAACACAAACAATGGGAGTTAAGTCAGCACTCAAACTGATAAACAGGATTCCATATATACTTCTATTAATATCTGTGTAGCGTGGTATTCTTAAAGGGTGTACTTTTGTGATAGAAAATGTATTAGAGGGATGAGTGTTAGTGTTAAGCTTCACACACAAATTCACGAAAGAAGGATTTCAGAGGACTCTAATTATTTTTATGATGTTTGACGAGTTAAAACCCTCAAAGCCAAAAACAAATATTTGAGTAACCAGAGAAAGGAGCGCAGCTTGACTGAGATCAGGTCCATAATTTACGCACAACATGGCAGTGAGAGTAAACTAATACTAATTTAGTGTATCTATTTTATTTGTTTAGCCATTATTTACCAGGAATATTCCCATTGAGATTCAGAATCTCTTTTACAAAGGGGTCCTGGACCAGGCAGTATAGGAAATGTCAATTAAAAGAAACAGGCAACAGACTTAAAATAACCAGCAAATTACATCAAACAATGAATTTACTGTATCTGGTTAATTCGGACATTTGCATGCAGTGGTCGAATAGTCCTTAATCCTGTCTTTATTATCTTCCATGCTTATAAAACAATCTAGTTCAAGGTAACTCTGCAAAAACAAAAAACCTACCGCACCCCCAAGTCTAGGAATGTGAATAGCAAAGGGAGTCATCAAATAACAAAGTCTGCCATTCCTTTCTAAGATAAATGCTAACCCTCATTCTACGGTTTTGAGCTTTTTGTCTTTTGAGAGAGAAAAGTACCTGCTCAAAAACAGTAAAAACAAATCGAAGCAAAATCTCTTCTTAACATTCTATAATAAAGAATAAATAAATAGAATAAATAAGGCTTGCACTGCATTACTTTGATAGACTCTTGTATTGGCATAACATTTAGGCTGTCATTAAGTGGCATTCAAGCTTTATCTCCATATAATCACCTCCTTTCAGATCTTCTGCATTAAAGGGGAACGGGATGTGAACGGTTTCTCCATGGCCGTGCATACCGTGACCCTGAGGGTAACACACACACACAAACACACAGTACAGCTTATATATCCACACAGTACCACAAAATATGTTATTATTGAAAACACACAGAGTAGATACATAACATTACAGTCCATAGAAGAAACTACTCATCACATCAGACCTGAGCCCTCCACTGAGTCATTTAAAGCGCAGCTCTAGGCCCTCCATCTGACTTTGGCTTTTGAATGCATTTAAATTGCCACTACTAACTGGCCTTTTATGCTGGTTGTTTATTAGTTTTTGCATTACTCATTAGTTTGATCTTGATCTCTAACTTGTTGTACAATGTTTCTGTAGTCTCCCCCATTGACCTGCTTTATTTAGCCTATAAATGTAAAGCACTTTGGTCAGCCTATGTTGTTTTAAATGTGCTATAGAAATAGATTTCAATTTACTTGAACATTATGTGATGTAATGTTCAAATTAAAGCAACTAAGCAAAAAAAAAAAAAAAGACATCCTGAAAACAACCATACTGTAAAAGTGGAGCTCATAGGTGTGTGTGTGTGTGTGTGTGTCTACCTGGATCAGTACAGCAGAGTGTGTGAGGGCATCGTTGAGCATGGTCAGAACGTTGGATGAAGGCACGACTCCGGGGTCGTGACCCCAGGAGGTGATCAACAACCTGTCGTAGGTCTGGATAGAGAGAAAAAAAAAAACAGGTCAAGGAAAGGAATTTTCCACAGCTGCTAATCACTGAACCCATCCAGACTGGGGTGTGATAGTATACGGCATCATGGGAGTACAACAGCTCATCACTCACTATACTGAGGTGAGTGATTACTAATAATGATAAAAATGTTTTTCATATTATATTTTATATAACACTTAAAAGACTACCTCTGTCCTCTACAATGGTGTACTACAACAGCTCAGTCATATTGCCAACATAAAATAATGAAATCTCCACCCTGTGGCTGATTTTACATGTCATGACAGTTGCATGGTTTTCCCTAACAGACAGATCATTTCCATAAAATTAAGGTGTTAATTCTTTTCTGTTTTGTTGATTATTTTCAGCTCTGAAAGTGATGGAGGAAATCCTACAGTTAAGTTCACCGTGAAGAAAAACTGTTAAATGGAATAAAATGACAAGTATTCAAGTAGAAAAATACATGCTGCTATGTTCCAATAAAATTATCCATTTGCATGATATTATCTTCCTCCCCTGAGAATTCACTTCATCAAATTCTCTTTTGTTCCCCATCACACATTCCCAGGATAGTTAAAACATTCCAAGACCATCAGAAAGCCTTGGAGAGGGAAAATGCAGGTGCAGGGTGTGGTATGACTATGATAGTGATGTGCCAGGTGCTTTGTTAAGAAATGAAGGTTAACGGTGAGGAAGGAAACTGAATTTGACCTCCACTACTCAGATTACCAACTGAAATGGCAAGGTCACAATTTAAAAAAAGGGCAAGAATCAAAGACAAATTATTTTTTGTAGTTTAAATTTGTTTTGCTTTGGGCTTTATGACTCTGCTATGACTCACTGATATTCTTATATTTTGTTAGGATGCATATATTTTTATAATGTGTTTTTTGAGCTACTTATATTATGCCCAAGAAAATTTAAATAAGTAAGTCCAATCACATCTTTGATCAGGCTCAAAATGTAGTTGTTCTTATCACATGTAGGGCTTTTCTTATCTGACTTCAAAGAGATTCATTTAGTTTACACAGTATCTGTATTAGCACGCTAATTCAACTGTGGACCGACACTTATTTAACCTACCTGCCTGATTAAATATTAGTCTGGGCTCACCTGGAATATGTCCGGCAGTTTGCGGAGCCTGGAGCCTTTTGAGAGCAGCAGAGACGGCGGGCCTTGACCGGTCACATGGTACAGGTATAGCTTGAACCAGATGGAGCTAACCTCAGGGATAGCCGGGCCAATGTGCTGCCGGGAGAAACAAACGTGTGAACATATGCAAGTGTACAGGAGCAGAACTAATGCATACACATGTATACATCCTGAGACTTTTTTTGTTTACATGTCATTTCTTACATGAACACAAATGAAAAAAAGCAACAGAGACAAAGCAGAATAATTATCTCCGCCAGGAGGAATATGCTATCAACCGCATGTGTGTCTAAGTCCATAAGTGAGTGTTCACCTATGTGTCTGTCCACAGCTAATCTTGCAGCAAACTGCATAATATTTTGGGTGGCCAGTTATGACTGCATGCTCAAGAACCTCTTGTGGTTGCTGTGTCACCACAACTTACAGCCCACTTTTGTCTAGACGGGGGTTTTGTCAATTGTGGGTTGTATTCTGTTGTCTGTCCACAGCTAATCTCGCAGCAAACTGCATAATATTTTGGGTGGCCAGTTATGACTGCATGCTCAAGAACCTCTTGTGGTTGCTGTGTCACCACAACTTACAGCCCACTTTTGTCTAGACGGGGGTTTTGTCAATTGTGGGTTGTATTCTGTTGTCTGTCCACAGCTAATCTCGCAGCAAACTGCATAATATTTTGGGTGGCCAGTTATGACTGCATGCTCAAGAACCTCTTGTGGTTGCTGTGTCACCACAACTTACAGCCCACTTTTGTCTAGACAGGGGTTTTGCCAATTGTGGGTTGTATTCTGTTGGAAAAATAATAGTTTCTCTAAGGTTGTGTCACAGAATGTTTAGATTAAGCGATGCTTCAGATTCTTTCTTCCTGTAGTTGTTGCACTTAGGTGTGACTTCTCTTCGGGGGTCTTACATCAGATTCATGGTCTGATAGCCTTGCTGTGGGAACCAGAGTAATCTTCTCCAAACTGCTGACAAAAGGTTGACCACATTGACTTCAAAGAGAAGGACAGCTCATTTGCTCATCTGGAAGACGGGACAAGGACGAGCCCCCACAGAGAGACAATGGAGACCTGGGTTTGGGAAAGATAAGGAAGTGAACTGGTTTGAACCAGTTCAGACCCCCACCATCCCCTGCTGTTGCTGTCTGTCACAGGGTATAAAAGACAAAGGCTCAGAGATGGACCTTTGAGTAGCAACATGGAAACATGACTCGTATGTGATTTCAACTCTGCTCCTTCTTGCAAGAATAAAATTACATGAAGATTGATTTCACACTTGGTGTCGAGTAGTATTTTTCTAACATATTCATTTAATCACACAATACTGCAGTGGTTGTTGCAGACACACCTAGTGAAGATCTGCACTCTACTGAGAGCACCATTCTAGTTGTGTCTGCGTTGTTTTTATGTCGGAGAAGCAGAAATTGAAGCTTTTATTAGAGATGTGCGCAGAAAAGAATTCACTGAATTCCAGTTCACTGAGTCCCAGCAGTGTGAGAATAAACAGCAGCGTGAATGGCACATCAAGAGTTTAACTTTCTTTCCCTCAGTCTCTCTGAGCTCAGCTAGAAAGCTGGAGTGTGGCCAGGCAGAATAATTACCCATGAGCCTTGCCTCCCTTCCTCCCTCTCTCTCTCATTGTGTAGCCTTGTTGTTGGGGGCAACTGCAGGCTGAGTGCCCACGAAGCATATACACACAGGCACAAATCACTCCAGGAACACAAGTGTGTACAACCAGCAAGAGGGCAAACACAATCAAATAGAGAACACACACACAAGCACATGAACTGTCGCCTAAAACACAAAACACACAACTAAGACCATCAACTTTTGATTCAAAATCCCAGCAGGGGGCACAGTATCCCCTCTGCTCTCCCTTCCTCCAGGCGTCATACCTGAGGCGTGCAGCTGCTGATGGGCCTGATCTCGTTGCTCAGCGGCGCCATTGAGACCAGCAGCTTGTAGTTCTTGTTGAGGACACGGCTGCAGGTGGCCTGGTCCAGACCAAGCAGGCTCTCACAGCGCAACATGTCCAAGGGGAAGCCTAGTTGGGGAAAAAACAGGGACAGTTACAACTTCTTTACAAAATAGGCTGGGAACCAAGTGCGAGTCATTAATTGTATTTGTATAGTTTTCTTCTGCGACGTTTCTGAAGTAACTAAATGGATTGTAGTAGAATAGAAGTCAGCAATAGTAGAACATGTTGGCTAGCTGTTTCCCCCGGTTTCCAGTCTTTATGCTAAGCTAAGTTAACTAGTTGTTGACTGTCGCCTTATGAATACACACTGGACAGACATGAGACAAGTATTCCTTTCAATGAAAACAAATATTGGAGGAGAGCAAATAAAGATCCTGTAAATTAATTATTGTGGATGCATCAAACAGTAACTGTGTTGAAGTAGTGGATCTCATCCAGAAGGCACAGTAAAGGTTATTTCTTGATAGCTGTGGTGTTTAGAAGAGTGTTCTCTCCAAGGTGACTTCTGTCAAGATTGTCCTCTCAAAGGACACAGTGTACACTTGGCATTCTTGGATTTAATAATCACCTCATGACTCCTACTTATAAATAAGAAATGTCTTGCTAATGTGCTAATGGTAATAATTTAATAAATAAATCAGTACAAGAGTCGAGTTTCGCAAATGCAAAGAACTGACTGAAACTCGGTAAAGCAGGTCAAGGACCAGATGTTTACATTTATTCCACAACAGAGTGGAGCAAACACTTACAAAAGCCATTTACAATACGCAATGAGAGTGCTGCTTCATACTGTATTTTCTAAAGGAGGTTTGGATGCTGATTTCTGTAATGCGATAATAATTTATTATTATCATTGTTGTTGTTATGGCTATTGTTTTTATTGTTATTAATATTATTATCAGTCCTTGTATCATTGCAGGTTTAGTTTAGCTTCAGCCAGCGAGCTCTCTGTGCGCTCGCTTCCCAGCAGCCTCCTGGAGCAGCAGCTGAAGTCAACTGAGAGATAAGACAATCAGAAATGAGGCTCCCTGCCAAACCAAACAAACAGCATCTGGTGGCACAACGGTTGCTACATGGAAACTCAGAGATTTGCTTTGTCGTCGTTGGAGGACTAACTCTCTCCTGCTCCCCCTCCAGACTCCAGTAGAACAATACAGCTCCACTCTGAATTGAGAGAAATATATGACCATTTTCAAGAAAAACTATTCAGACACAGATGAGGGGAGACAGACAGCCGAGAGTGACATCCATTTGCCAAAAGAAGCACAAAGAAAAGATCCATTTCCTTTTTGTTGCTTCCAAAAAGCTCCCATCAATATAACTTTTAAAGGCTTCATTACTTATTATTGAAGACCGCAGAACAAGTTTAAGTAGTTGAATACGAGTCATTTACAGTAGTTGTTTGCGGCAATTGTGTTAACGATAGCTCAGAATATCTTTTCAATAATAGAGCGCCAAGATGAAAATTGGGAGAAAGTGTTAGCTGCTGATTTACTGACAATTAGTGTCAGTTATCCCCCAATATTGTTTGCATAATTTTGTATTCCTGAATTTCAGTTTTTAATACTTAGATAAATAGAAACATTTTTGTTTGTCACTGACGATAATAAGCCATTCGCGCTTTGAATCTCACACACACACACACACCTTAAATTTCTGTCTGATTAATATTTGCAGATTTGAAAATTATTTTTTAACAACCATAACAAAATGTTGGCTGCATTTGTATAACAAATGATGTCAACTGGCAAAATACTAATAAGCCCAAAAGGGAACTGTGTGCAGACAGCAGACATGAGTTTCTATTTCATTAGCTTGCCATTGTAGGCGAAGGCAAATCAGAACTTAAAACCAAAACCAGCATGCTAGCTGCATAATAACTAATCTGGGCTCCAAGCTGCCAATTTACCACATTTATAGACATGTATAGGTGTATGACACCTGGATCTTGCATGTATTTACCCATAAAGGTGACGACAAAGAGGGCGTAATTGTATAATTACCTATATTTGGGATATCAGGTCCCTGGTCCTGAGTGAGTTCTTTGTTATAGCGCAAGAAAAGGATGGTGTTTTTCAAGGTCAGAGCGTGGTCAAAGTAACGCTGGGCCTCGCCCTCTGCTGTGCTCTCCACCTGAAACCAGGAAATACATTCAAGTTGAGTGTGAAAATGTACACATCAACCTATAATTGATTTTCTACTTTGATTTAGTATCTTTTGGTGTTTCATGACGAAGGCTTTACCAGATACACTTGCAAGTCTTCATTTGTGTTTTTTTTGTTTCCATTGCTGGTCTCACCTTCTCTAACTCAGCCAGGAAGGTGTCGAGAGTCTCATCAGACAGCTTACCCACCTCAAACATGGTCACTGCATGACTTTTCAGGTTCTGATAGGAGGACACAAGAGGGAGGGATCAAGATGTACACTCCATATATAAATTTGATTAAAATAATTCTGTCTCTATTAAGCCTTCTGTGCATTTTCTCATGTACACATCCAGTCACTAACCGGAGACAGGTTGCCCATCATGAGGAAGGCTGTGAGAGTGGAGTCAAAGAGGAAGGCAATCCTCTTTGTGGGTGCAGCTGGGATGCTTAGGCTGCTTACACTTCCTGTGTCTGCTACAGAGTACCAGAAAAAAAAATACATATAACAAGAGCAATAACCCTCTGCAATAACATCAATGCATGTAACTGCACAACTCTTAGGTTGTATCATTCATAAATTGAGGATATGAGCTTTTAAATTCATGAAAATTACACGTGTTTACACAGACCAACCAAAACCATGCCTCAAATAATTTTAATTGATTATTAACATGTAAATGTAGTTGTCGAAAAGCGACTTCGTTAACATCCAATTTGTTAGTCTGAGCAACAGTGCCGCCTTAACATACATAATAAAGTCAAACAAAAACACATATTAATGTGAGAATTTCTTTCAGAAGCATGGTTAAGCTTTCTTGGGGATTAATTAGCAAGGCTGCTTCAGAACTTTTGAATATATTCAGAACGTGCTTTGTGTGCATACATCAAGATGTGTATTAATTTGCATACACAGCAGTGTGTGTGTGTGTGTGTCCACACAAACCTTCTTCCAGACTGGTGGTGTCAGTGTCGGTGGCTGAGGAGCCTCCCTCCATGACAGGACTGCCCTGCTCCCAGGACAGCAGCATCTTCTGAGGGTCCATGGTGCTCCTAATAGTGGTTTATTAAATGAAAATTAATCAAATACTTTAAATAAATGATATTTCTTGATGGCGAGCTTAATGTATTTACTAGGTGGACGAATAGATGCTGGATACAGTTGCAAGTTTCTTCCCATATAAAGATAAATATCCTAACACCAGTATGAAATAAAATAACCAGGAACATTTTAACATTGTTATCTAAACGTGTGGGGTAAAATGCTTCTAAAAATGTAAAATAAACCAAGTTTATGGGCAAAAAATGGTTCAACACACGGTGCCATTTCCAGTTTTATTCTAAGAAGTGGTGAAGGGTTGATATTGGCCTCCTGCACATACCTGAGTCTGTTAACAGACGGGGCGTTCTTCCAGCTGGAGTGGAGCTGTTCTGGGCTGATCACCTGACCTTTCTTTACGGCGAAGCCGAGACGACAGTACATGGAAACTGCATTCTGATAAAGCACAGTAAAGACACAGTCAAAAGACGTTTGATCCACAGAAATCTGATACTCTTTCACTGTCATATATCATCTACCTGTGACCTGTCCGCCTCTTGGACTGTTACTACTGAGGTGAGTTATACTTCAGGTGAGGAATGATAAATGAGAGAGAAAAAGTGGACAGCACCACTTACTTACAGCAAAATGTCTTAAGACTGTGGCTGGAAAGAAATAGCAGCGCTCCTTTTTACCATAGATTTCATACTGAATGATTGCTGGTGTAACAAGAGTTGATACCAAAATCTTACGCTTACTGTTCACGTCCATGCTAGCTGCAGGGAACACAACAGACACTAAATTGCTTACGTTTAGTTGGGTAAGCACATGAATTAAAGATGTTTCAGGCTTCTAAACAATCAATACAATGTAAAGGATGGATAAATGTTTAGTCCAAAAGATGTAACCACTTTATAGACTTGGTCAGCTGGTTATAAGATTACTTCTGTATCACATTTTGAGGGTCCAAAAGACACTAAACACTAGGTGAATACTCTTTTGGGGGATGCTCTCTCAATGCCCAACATGATCTACTATACAAAGTTATTACTTAATGTCTGGTGACTAAAAAAGAGGGAAAAAAAAGGTAACACTGTGCACTTTCCACAAAACAGTTTGCGTTTTTTTCATTATCTTCTTAATTCAAGATTTGTCTTACCGATAAATATTTTATTCCTGCTGAACAGGCCAGCTCAGTTAAGTACGGTGGGCTTGATTGCATTCAACACCTCTGAGGTGCAAGCTGAGGTCAACTCTTAGCCCTCCTCTTATCATATCAAAAGAAACACAGCAAAGTAGCTCAGGCCATGAGGTAGTCATTACACAAGAGAAAGTTGAACTTGTGTCACGAAGGGAAAAGTTCTGCACAAAGGAGACCTCTCAGACATCTCAATCATCTCTGAAGTTGCAGGGTTTCTCCAGGAGAATCACAGCAAACGCTGCCTTCAGCCACTTCTCTTAAGTGCTGCTATTCAGCAGCAGGAATGAAATGACAGGGGAGTTCAACTCTTCACACTGGAAGTCAAGACACCGAGAGGGAGTTTGGATCGGTGTCTGATAGGGAGCATTTAAGAAACTGGGGAAAACTGGGTCAAACTTGAGCACCAATTCAACTGGAATCGTACAACTCAACCCTCTGGCAGAGTTGTGGGGCATGATGGATCGAACCTGAAACAATGTGTGTGCGTGTGTGTGTGTGTGTGTGTGTGTGTGTGTGTGTGTGTGTGTGTGCGTGCGTGTGTGGTGTACTGTGTGTACACCAAACAGCCTAATTGAAATATCAAGCAGAAGTATCTCCTTGCTAGACTGTATAATATCCCTGCTTCTCTCAATGGTTTACAAACTATTTCATAGAAAACGCCTACAAATAACAAAAAATAAAGCAATGTCGATGTAGATATAAAAAACTATATCATATATATTTATAAATCAAGTACTGTGGGAAAGCAAATTCAAAGGAACAATGAAAAAATGGTTTTAATCTCTCAGATTTGATGCCAATCTTAAATCTCAAAATCTGGCTCCAAAACATCAATGAGCAAAACATGAACAAGGCTACTACACAGTGTGCCATAAAGCATACAGAAAGGCTAAAAGCTTTCTCAAAAGCTCTTCAAAACCACAGTGGAACCAGAAGAAATTACCTCTCTGTTTTGACAGTGTCCATTTTAGATCTACCATTTTCCCTCCTCTGGTGAAAAACAGCACTTTAGTCTATACATCATAATGGGACTTGCACATTCTACAGCAAGTGGATACCCACCTTCACTAAGTCCAAGTCAATCTCCAACACGTTCGCCAGCTGAGAGGCACAGGAGGAGGAACGATCGAGAGAGAGAGAAAAAAAACATAGGACTCGGTTGAAAAGTTGATCAATAAATACACACACAAACATCTTACATTCAATGAGCACAGCAGGCAAGAACAATAACACCCATTTTTAAAGCCTACCTCCGCTACGTTTGTTTGCTCATCAATGGACACAAAGATTTTGTAGAGCAGCGTTTCAAAGTAATCGCCCTGGACGCGGTTCATGACAAAGCCTTCCAGCGGGGGCACTAAGAACACAAACAGTGACAAACAACTGTACAAATATTTCCACAAATAATTTTTACATTGTTTTATCTTGGAATTAAATTGTTCTTTATCTTCTTTTCTTTTTTAAACGGTATGTATCTGTAATGACACCATCAGGCATCGTTTCAGATTAGTCCATTGCCCATAAATGCTCCCAGGGTTGTAATTTAGGTATTCACAGTTTAGTCGAGATAATTACTCTGGGAACAATAAAGACACACACACACACACACACACACACACACACACACACACACACACACACACACACACACACACACACACACACACACACACACACACACACACACACACACACACACACACACACACACACACACGTTGATGTACCTGAGATGCAGCTGTCATCAGATATGGGAACATCCACGTAGATGAATCCCCGGTTGTACAAGCCTGGAGTAAAAAAAAAAATATACAGTAGTAGTGTGTAAGCACGTTTGACATAGAATCTAAGGCTTTACCCGAATATTCAGATATGTGTTTGTTGGGTAGGTATTCTGTTTTAAATTTGGTATTAGTATTTTAATCTTTTTAACTCCTCCAAATTACAAACTTGCATAAAACACTCCAAACCTTTTGGAAAATGCCTCTTGTTGAATAACAAATAAAAATACAAACAACAATTCTGTAGAGTAACAGAACTCTTAAAAATTAATGTTTTTAATTAAATTAAATTAAACACAGTTAAACACAGTTGCAGCGCTATGCCGTCCATCTCAGCCGAGAACGGAGACATGTCTGGCTGAGTCCTTCTCGCGTGCCGTCATGGAGACGAGCCCAGCCAGAGCCCTCGTTGCAGTTTGCTTGTTTGTGTTGTACAATCAGCACATTGGGGGCTCAGGTCGAAAGGGCTGAGCGGAAGCCACCGGAGGCTGCATTACACACGGGCTTACAGACGAGCACTGCGGGAGAAGCGGTGCATAATGTGAAGAGACAGCAGCCTCAAAACGCCGTCGTTTAGGGGGAGAGGGCCCGCAAACGTGACTTTGAGATACGTCTACACACGCACACACAGACGGATGAGGGGAGGAGACGCTGGGCGCAGACAGAGCCAAGTGACTTTAAAACAGGACTTATCATGAGACACCGTTGATCAAAATAGTATCATAGTATCCATTAATAGCTTACAATAAAAAGTATCAACTTATTGATCATGTGTGAACAGAAAATTGCACGAATGAGAATAGTGGAAATAAAGTAAATAAAGAGCCAATCAAATCTGATTTGAACAGATACTTGCATTCAAATTGCCCTGTGTCTCCTATATTTAATTGTATTTGTTCCCACTCAGTCATCAGCACTCCAGTGGCCGAGGGTCATGACTGTTCTCTAATTGATATTTAAACTGCATGGACACAAACTTGGTCTCTGTGCTTCATCCTTCAAACTCCCTCCAGCACACCGATGAAACAACTTAAACTGCAACATTAGTATCAGCCACTATGTTCACACTTCAGCTGTAAAAGAAAGACATTTGCCCGTTGCTACCTGAATTTTAAAGATTTCAAAAATAAATGAATGCGAACAAATGTTATTCTTCTTGAATTTTATATAGAAATCCCATTTCTATTATTACCCTGACAAACAGTTATGTTTTTAAGGTTAGTTCATGGTGTACCAACAGACAGATATAAAACCAAGTTGAGCCAATCAATCCAGCAGAGTTTCAAACGACTCTTTCTGTCTCCAACTGCTTTTGTACTTTAGATTGATCCTGTCTGCACTGACATACTGTTTGAAAAGCAAATATTTTCAAAAATACCAAATCTCAAGATGTTGTTGCAAAAGGATAGTAAATGCAAAATGAAGACTGGATCAGATCAAATGGAGCAATCCACTCTGAAATGCATTGTGCTGTCACAAACTCCAGAATGAATGAATATTCAGGGGAGGAGACGCTGGGCGCAGACAGAGCCAAGTGACCCGTGGCAGCAGCCGAGCAGGCTGACCCAGGCTCCCCTCTCACCCACAACACGTTCCAGCTCGTTCTGGGGGAAACCCTTAGGCGTTCCCAGGCCAGCTGGGAGATATTATCCCTCCAGCGTGTCCTGGGTCTTCCCCGGGGCCTCCTACCAGTTGGGCGTGCCTGGAAAACCTCTAACGAGAGGCGTCCAGGAGGCATCCTGATCAGATGCCCGAACCACCTCAGCTGACTCCTTTCGATACGAAGGAGTAGCGCCTCAACTCCAAGTTCCCTCCTGCTGTCCTCCTAACCCTATCTCTAAGGCTGAGCCCGGCCACCCTACGGAGGAAACTCATTTCGGCCGCTTGTATCCGAGACCTCATTCTTTCGGTCACGACCCAGAGTTCGTGACCATAGGTGAGGGTCGGAACGTAGACCGCCCGGTAAATTGAGAGCTTTGCCTTCCGGCTCAGCTCCCTCTTCACCAAGACGGTCCCGCTCCATCTTACCCTCACTCGTGAACAAGACCCCGAGATACTTGAACTCCTTCGCTTGCGGTAGGCACTGCGTCCCCACCTGGAGGGAACAATCCACCGGTTTCCGGCAGAGCACCATGGCCTCAGATTTGGAGGTGCTAACCCTCATCCCCGCCGCTTCACACTCGGCTGCAAATCGCCCCAGTGAATGCTGGAGGTCATGGTCCGAAGAGGCCAACAGGACCACATCATCTGCGAACAGCAGAGAGGCGATCCTGAGACCCCCGAACCCGACGTTCTCCTCCCCCCAGCTGCGCCTGGATATCCTGTCCATGAAAGTCACGAACAGGACCGGTGGTAAAGGGCAGCCCAGGCGGAGCCCAACACCCACCGGGAACGCGTCTGACTTATTGCCGAGAATACGAACACAGCTCCTACTGCAGTCGTACAGAGACCGGATGGCCCGTTGTAACGGGTCCGGCACCCCATACTCCCGCAGCACCCCCACAAAAACCCCCGAGGGACCCGGTCGAAGGCCTTCTCCAAGTCCACAAAACACATGTAGACTGGTTGGGTAAACTCCCAGAGCCCCTCCAGTAGTCTTGCGAGGGTAAAGAGCTGGTCCACTGTTCCACGACTGGGTCCGAGGTTCGACAATCGGTCGGAGCCTCCTTTCCAGCACCCCGGCATACACTTTCCCCGGGAGGCGGAGTAGTGTGAGATAGATAGATAGATAGATAGTTAGATAGATAGATAGATAGATAGATAGATAGATAGATAGATATACACACACACATATGTCTAATTTAATTCAGACTTTGATGTATTCAGATGTGGTTGTTTTAAATGGGAACATAACATAGTATGTGACAGATACTCACTTAAGACCACATTGTACTCCATTGATCCAGCCAGCTGAGGACCAGCATCTATCATCTTATCAATGGATTTCTTCTCTGCTGGAGAACAGATCTGTATTTACAAACAACAAACACGCAACATTAAAGCATACCTGTACAAGTGGCTTTGTTTTATCAAAAATCACCTCTCAGACTCTGGGATAAAGACATTTACATGATAACTGTGTAGATTCCTGGTTTTCAGTGTTTCTTTTTTTTCTTGGGGGGTGGGAGAAGAACTGTTGTGAACTTAGCAGGTACGTATTTTTAGTCAGGTGAGATCTCCACATGCGGTGCAGGGGCTCATGGGATTAATGATTATAGCTTGGTGGGTAACATGTATGAATTTCAAAGAAAGCTCAGGGTGAAAAAAAAATCACGCAAACACACTTCATTATTCCAACACTTATTTTTTAGATTAAAGTCATTTACATTAAAAGGGAAAGAGGATTAAAAGAATAAACGGGACCTTCCTCGGTGTAGTTGCGATGTAAGAAATTAAGTATCTTAATGTCAATAAATCTGACCATTGTCCTCTCTCCTCCCAGCCTGCTATCACTAAAAATGTAATATTGAAACACATGCCTATTATCAAATTGTACTGACACATGAAAAAAAGAAGCAATTCTCTTATCTCACCCTGATATCGTCCTCGGTGATGTAGCCTGTCTGTGCCGTCCACCACGGCTCCACAGAGATCTCCACTGGTTTGGCCGGTAGCAGGTCCCGCGCTGATTTCCTGCGGAAGAATTTCTGACAAAGAAGACAAGCGGGGAGGCGAGATTGAGTCACTCAAATCTAATAAACATGTCCATTTTCTTAATATTTTTATGTTGGTTATTTATTCTTAAGAGAATGGTGGTCAAATATTTCCAAAAAATACGGAAAATGTAACATTTATGAGGCTGTGTCTGCATATTGAGAATTGTTATGTAATTTGTTGTTCACCACCCAATCAGGACAGAAACAGCTGTATTAAATATTCTGTATTTTCCATATGCATTTTACACTAAATGTGCTAAAATTAACAAATCTATGAGCTAAATGTATGAAGCGTTGTTCTATAACTTCTCATCTAAAAAGGCTTTATTAGAAACATGTCTTACTTTGGAAGACCTGCACTGGTTCATTAGGTCAATGTACTGGTTTCTCCCGATGCCAAGCAGCCGCAGACCTGTGGGATAATGAGAAAATGGGCAAGCCAATAAAACACAATCATGCCTCAGTAACTGGTCAGGAACTTGTATTCGCTGTACATTAACACAAAGGCAAATACATCTGGCTGCAGTGCAGCTGCAAAAGTGTCTCTGGCATTTTTCAATTACAGGCTCTGAGGGTTTACAAAAAAAAATTCCAACAAAGAATTACAGCAATAATTTTTCTGGATATTTCCAACTTCATATTGGAGAGTAACTTTGGAGAAAGAAGGAGCTTGACGAGTTGCAACAGTGACTCATTCAAAATGTGCTAAGGGAGTACATCGACACATACTCACACTTTCTTTGAAACAATCCCAACACACACACACACGAAAGCTCTGCTAATCCACCTACCAACATGCAAGGCGGTATTTCTGAAGATAATAGAGTGAGCATGTGTGTGCATGCATTTGTATCTGTAATTAAATTTAGACGTATAGTCTGTGTGTGAGGAAATATTGGCTCATAAAGCAAGTTTTATATCTTGTATAGCGGTGGAGGTATGAACATTTTGGCTCTAAAGCCCACCTTATTCCCTCCTCTAGCCTATGATGCACAGGCCCGGAAGGGGCAGAGCAGAATGTGCTGGGACAGCTGCCAACGCAAACAGGGACCAGTCAGGGATGTTCGCATTTCAGCCTCCTAACGCAGCAGAATCCTACACACGTATGCTGTCTTTTCACCAAGACAGACACAACACACAAACATCCGCCCACGGAAAACTCTCTCTCACACACACACACACACACACTCTCACACACACACACACACTCACACTCTCACACACACACTCACACTCTCTCACACTCTCACCGCCTCTCCATCCACTCACTTCTGCATGACACACTTCCAAAGCGCCTCCAGGAGGATTAGAGGAGAGAAGCCCCTGGTAAGGTGGCTCTAACGGCCGACTGGCAGCCTTCTGTCTCCACAGCGTGAAGGTCCTGTACAGTCAGGAGTGAGTCACTAACAGGCCAATGCCAAAGTATGTCTCACTTGACAGTAGTAAGTCAAAGAATGCTACAACTGCACTTACACTTGACTTTCAACTTTGACGCAATCTTAATAGGATTTTGCAATCATTTCTGAGGGACACAGCTCCTCTGTGATGTAGTAGAAAAGCGACTGTTTTGTTTTTTGAGAAGAAATTTGGATTAATCATAAAATGGAATTTACCCAAAAGCCACTTGGCCAGTGCTCTGGTTTGGTTATAGAAATACAAAGAAATGTTTTAGGTTGATTAGTAACGGCAGTCAAACCATTTCTCTCATAAACGTTCAAAAGAAGTGGGGGATTTGTATCATATTCAAGAGAAGTAGTAGTAAGCCAAAGCTTTCTGAGGAAACTCCACAGCACAGAAGCAAACTGAAAACATTTGGAAAAACAGATGCAACTGTCAAGAAAACTGAGCAACAGACATAAGCTACTCCTGCCAAAATCCTGGCACCCAGCTGCCAATCTTTACCCAACTTCCTAAAAAACATTTAGATTGGCTTAATTTACTTCAGATATACTCTGTGTTAGAAAACCATTTTTACACAAACAGAAAAATACATTTCCTAAAACTGAAGGTGGGGTCATTAAATTGCTTGTTTTTGTACGCCCAACAGTCCAAAACCCAAAAAGATTAACTCTATGATACAAAACACTGTAAAACAGATAATTCTCACAATTAAGAAGCTTGAACAAATACATGTTTGGCATTTTTGCTTAAAAAAAAAATACTTAAACAATTTATCAAAAAAGTTAACTATCTGTCAAACGAATAATTGATCGTTCCAGCTCGAGTTAAATAATAGGCGCTATAAATCATAAATCCCCAAGGTTCCTGAAAACATATTTTCACTGCGACTGTTCTCCAACCTCGTACACTGACGACCCTTTGAAAAACAATGTAAAAAAACAGACCAGAGACACAGAGAGGGCAGGAGTGGGAGGTTCAGAGAACCCCAGTAAAGTCATGTCAACAGTGTGGGAGAGAGGGGCGGGGGGGGAAACAGAAAAAAGGAGGATGTAAAACTCACAGTCAGCAGCAGTGAAGTTGGGCAAGGAGTCGTAACTCTTCTCACTGTTCATAATATCCTGGAGGTGCAAAAACAGAACAGAGAAAAGAGAAAAGAAGAATTAAACTCATTTTCCTCTTTCCATGTCCCTCTGCCTCTGATTAATAACAGGATTAGCAGATCTGGGCAGCCATGCTAATTTCTACAACCCATTTTCATTAAGTGCTTAAAACGGATTATGAAAATATGACATAACCTTCAGTGGTCACAATTGAAGCTTAGTCAAGTTTAGTTTAGCATGCATAGGAAATAGGGTGAATCCTTTTTAAGTGGAGGCTGAAAACTAAATGGTTTGTCTTTATTCATGTGTTTAAGTCATCAGAAAGAGCACTGGGCATATTAGGCAAATGTGATCTAATGAAATGGGAAGTATGCTGAATGTGTAACAATCAAAATATGACAGCTATCATCTGCACCCACCATCTCTGTGTGAACACACAGGGCGGTAAAGTTATGGATATACATGCAAAGAAATTACACAATACACATAAATATGTAATCAGCGTCAAGTGTAACAAAACAGAGGTAACTAAATTACAGGTGCATTACTTTGGACAAAGCCCAAACAAAGATTTTCTCTGGGTGTGTTTGTCCTGGGATCAGACCTCTGTGTTCCTGAGCTGGTACATGAGGCTTCACTAGACACTGACTGACACCTAGTGCCTGACTGATGCCAAGTCCAACAACATAGGAAATACATTGCACCACACGCTTCCCTAAAACTGAAGAACATTGTATAAGCTAACTGAATACATCTGACAACATTTTCAACATGCGATTGACATGTAATTTCAGGTGCAGGACTCACTAATTCTAACCAATGACATTAGGTTTCTCCGCTATACATACTGACTATACAAAAGGTATAGCTGTACAAAAGGATACCTTTATCGTAGATCTATTCAGGTGTATCATAATGTTTTAAGTAAAGAGTACACATGGCAGCAGAGGGTGGTTAAAAGCTCAGATCCTTCTTATTGTGTGTTTTTCAGGGATGCCAAAACTGAAGACATTGTTCAATTTAAATGAAAAACACTGGATGTTCCCAAACCAATTAGAGAATCTTTGCTGGAGCACAATAACAATTCCTGCGCTTCAGCTTTGAGTTTACCAGCTCATTGTTCTGAAAGCGCAGATGACAATGTGAAATCACCATGTTATTGTCGTGGGTTTCAGAAGAAAGCGATGCTAGATGACTAAATCAGCCAGAACTTTCACATACTGTGTGTACAAAGACAGATGTTCAGGTGTTTGAGAAGCTGCTTAACAGAAAAGTGGTTGAAGCTTAGCCTTTCCACGTCAAACACCCATCTTTCCTTTTCTGTTTGGCAATGCAGCAGAAGTTGCTTACCTCCATGATTCCTATGTAATATGAGAACGGAGTGATTCGCAGCCCTTTGACCATGATGTCAGACAGGTGGTAGGGGTACAGCATCAGGTGGTCCCGGCTGTACTTCAGGAGCTCCTCATAATACTTGCGCTCATCCTTCCTCACGTGGCGCACTGCTCATAAAACACACACAGCAGTCAGGTCACAGCCAGGGCAGAGTGTTCATACAGTAACACTTCCAGGCAATCTACAAACCAAGTAAAAAACAATGCAGTCTAAATAATAAGATGTATTTGTAGCACTGTTGTATTAGGATGCATTTGTTTTAGACAAATGCACCTGATAAACTGGAAACTGCGTGTACATGAGCTATTTAATGCAAGAGGATTTGTTTGCTCTTTGTCTTTTATTCTCACAACTAATAATGATGCGTCAGTACAAGGAGTATGGGACTTACATGAGGGGCAAACGTAACTCACCTAGGTTATTGCGGAATCGCAGCTGGTTGCGGATGCTGTACAGCAGCACATGCTTCTCATACTCACGCTGAGAGTTCCCCACACTCTGCAGAGCAAAAACACACAGCACACAGGTGATGCTCATGGCTGTATTTACCTGCTAGGAGGCAAAATTAGCTCAAATAAAATGTACTGGTTTTGCTATCAGTTCCTGTACAAGTATTCAGTAACCGCAGGCCACGGACTCTGGAACTGATAGCCACAAAGTTAGGGATTTAGATTTTTAATTCAGGAGAAAGCCCACACCCTTATTTGAAATTTAAAAGTCTATATCTGGAAAGAAGACCTTGGAAACTGGGTGCATCACTAAATATTTTAAGTTACATCAGCACAAACCAGTCACACAATAATCGTTGAGGTCTGGGGCCCTGGAGTTATGAGGCATCTGGGCAGTTGCCCAATTTGTCTGCTTTGAAGCCTAATCCATCTTTTGTGAGGATGCACAGGGATGTAGGCAGTTAAGAAGGTGCACAAACACCCGCATCCACTGAACCCCGACATGTTGGCGTTGTATGCATGATGAGGGATTTATAGAGACAAGTAATAGTAAAAAATCCGAGTCATTTTCGACATAGTTGAGCACAAAAGTGTGAATCCAATATCTGCAACTGACCACTCGCTAAAATCATGTGACGCCACACATCAAGCGGCCTGTCACGTGACGCGGTGAGGCTCCAGAGGCTGTGATGTGAAGATGGCCAGCTGTGGCTCGGGGTGAATGTGAAACCCCTGCAGAGGAGGTGGGCGAGCTGTCAGCTGCTCGCGTGACAGAGCGCACCGGGGCCATGACATTGACGTGTCCACGGCCCGGGACGCGGCGGTGCTCCCCTCTCCCCCACGACCCCGTGGACACACTTAGTTAGACACGGTACCTGCTTGACGTTAGCTGGGAGCTTGGTCCACGGGTAGTTCTGCCTGATGTGAAATTCCACGTCCGTGTTCATCGCTAGCTAGCTAGCTGGCTCAGAGCAGAATCCCTCGAGACGATCAGAGACGGGCTCACGGGCAGGTCCACGGTGACTTTACTCCCCACCCGGAACCCAGTGACCGAGAGAAGCGACCCCAGGTTGGAGGTGACGTTATCCGGCGGTTATTTTCCTTTACAATAAACGGCCACTTCCTTGTTGTATTTTCGAACGAGCCGTTCGTCACGCTCGTGGCTATACTCGTCACTTCCGGTCGAGGCGTGACCGTGGATGTGAATGGAGCTCGAGAGCGAGGTGACACGTGAGAGATGATGGGATTAATCAAACATGACTGATGTGATATGTGAAATGGTGTTTCACCTTTAAAAACCGGCTCAAAGGACAGGTCTGTTTTATTATTATCAACCAATTTAATAAAAACACAACAATGTGGTGCTTTATCTTCCTGCTTCCTTCTATCTACTGCAGCTTGTCTCTCAATACCAAGCACATACATTCCTGAAGATGTAAAAAAAATAATTAAACAGATGATGATGATATACTTTCAGTTCAAATAAAGCCCATGGGACTTCTTCAAACAGCAGGTCATTGCAGTTTTTATCAGGCATCATTCAAAGAGCAGTAAATAGTGTATTTGTTGGGGACTATTTTCAGCCACGGATTAATACACATTTGGCACTGTGAGTATTTACAGCAGGAGAACGTGTATGTGGCTCAAAATAAACAACACTGCCCATGTTCATGCTAACCAGTGTGCCTCATTGATGTGTTTTTAATAGTATGACAACAGTGGATGTCAATAGCCTCATAGAAATAGGATATATCAGGGTTGCTGCCACTGTAGAATAACATTAAATATATAATGAGAATGGTGCCTGTTTATGTGAACTGAACCATATTTGTCATGCATACTTACAGTGCTGTCATAAAGCTTCATAAAAACTTTAAGGTCTAAATCAAAATATACTTTTATAGAAATGTTTTTACAGAATTTGAGTAATTATTGTTATAAAATATTATAAGCGAACATAGACAATTAACATTTATTAAAAATAGAAATGTGTTTTTCATTTGACTTTTAATAGATTCCAAAACAAATCTGATTATAAAAATAGTGCAAAATCAAGATTAACCGCTGCACACCTTCAATGAGCTCCGCCAGTAGAGTTACATAAATGTCCCGCAAGCCATCATTAGAGGAAGAAAGAGAGGTTGTCGGCCAGCAAGATGAAGCAAAAGTGGAAAATTCTAATCTTCATCTTGCACCTCAATCTGCATTTATTAAGGAACTGGTCTTTGTCAGATGTTGTGCTTCGCCCCTGAAGGAGTCTGGAATACACACCATGACCTATGAGCATGAAGCTGTCACTTGGTAACTGGTAACAGAGTGTAGGATTTCACTGTGTGACAAAGTCCACCAAAGCTGCGTGTGCTCGCATGTCATGATGGCTGACTTGCTGACAGCTCACTTTCTTGCAGCTTTGTCATTTAATCTGTCCACATGTAACTCCAGTTCCTTGTCATGTGCCGCTAAACAAATATGACAATATTTCATCTCACTCCCCCAAGATCTGCAAGGGGTTTAATTAAGATGGGGGCTGAAGATAAGGCTCTTTTGTAAGATAAAGAAATGACAAGTTAGAGATTCACACTGTGAGGAAAAGGAGCCTTAAATGCCTCAGAACCATATCTCTCTGTCAAGTATGAGTGGAAACATAGGGTTATGACATGAAAAGAGATTATATTACATTTGTCCTTTAATCTTTCCCATCAGTGACTTGAAATAATGTTACAAGAGATTCTATCCAGATTCATTTTTTTTATCTTTCAGCAATATATCAGAGCACACTGCTTGTTGCTCCGTATCACTGTTTCCCAGCTTTAGCTCCTGACCCCTTAAAATGAAGCAATGATAACTTCATCAAAGGTTCTGGTTTCAATGTGGATATGAGGAGGGTGCAGTTTTCCTTCTCAGACTGTTTAATCTAAAGGATGTTTAGAGGCCCAAAGAGGTGAAAGTATACAGTATCAGACAAAAAAAGCTAAATTAGAAAAATAAGTGCATTAAAAAACACAATTTTGCTAACATGACACTGTTAAACATCTCCATAATATCAAGGCATTTCAATCTGTTGAACCTGTCATTGAGTAAGTAGACATAGAAGTAGTGTCACTGCACTGTCAGATGTTTTCACTTGTTTTAAGAACAGAAGAGTTTAAAGTTATAAGCCTTCAGAGTTTTAAGAAATCAAACACTGTTTTTGATATTTTCTAGCAATAGCCATCACTGTACTCACTCTGTAACCATTCTGGTAGTTTTCATTGTTAGCGGCACAGTGCACCATTCCCTACCTGGATTCAAACCCATCCTAACACATTCTCAGAGTTGTATGTTACTGCTAATGCAAACTGAACATGTCCTTGATCTGCCAGTTCACGTTAAAGTCGTCCAACGGTAGAAACACAGTGTTACCACGAGTGTCACTAAAATCAGTTACTATGTCAGCCAAAGTCTGCATTATTCCATTTTCATGGGGTAATGGATGCTATTTGGCGAAGTGACACATGCTTTGTTACAATGTAACTGACATCTTTAACAGGTGAGTAGTAGTAGTAGTAGTAGTAGTAGTAGTAGTAACAGTAATCATCTCCAGTTGTGCGTGAACCAACGCACAGAAACAGCACCACATCTAGAAGCAAAATTAGCCCATTTCTTACAGCTGTTTCTCCTGATCAAGCTGGCCCATCAGCGCTGCACTATATTTACCTTCATCCTGGGTTACACACAGGATGGAGGAGGAGGGAAGGACTTAAACAGAACAGGAAGATGGACAAGCTTTAGCAGCTCAGGGACACTTTGATTAAACACCAGCTTGGGTGGGCTGGATGGCTGAGTCAGGACCCTGTGAAGATCCGCCCCCCCCCCCCCGGCTATTGTAAATGCTCTCTCCACTGGACCCTGGCAGAGCCGTAAAGCCGGCAACTGGGTACCAAACATCTCTGTGTCACATGAGAGGCCTGGCTTCAGTCACGGTGGCCCAGGATACTATTCTTAGCTGCAGGAATGTACACAGTGGCCTCATGGCGATCTACACAGCGCCTAACTGGAAAGCCTCGTCGTTTCTCTGTGTCATGTTCCTTTTTTCTCCCTGACTACACTATTCATTTTCCCTCTGGATAATGTTTTGGTCCTCTTTTGATTGAGACTGATACTTTTTCTGACTAGACCGACCAGACATTTTGGATATTATTGTTTTTCTGAGGGCAGGAGGTAAGGATTCACAGATGTTGCTGATGAACTGAAAACAAGTTCAACACGTTTCTCTCAAACTCATCAGTTTGACACAAATATGACATTCAAACGCTTCAGTGGTTTTTTTCAGCAATGACATCAGTATCTGCTTGAATTGTATCCTTTTCTCACTGAGTTTGATCATGAATGCTCTGATTCAAGTTTAAGGAACTCGGAAATGGTCAACATAATCCAGCGGTGCCCCATTTACAATAACTGTAATAACCATTACTGGAAAGTTTAGTATTGATGATATATCTATAAATCAGCTTTGGCATGTGGTTAAAGTATAAGAAATATATATATATATATATATATATATATATATATATGAATGAATATGTATATATAT
>JACSYO010000751.1:5000-22500 GCA_016806645.1 Ophiodon elongatus
AAACCACGATCGTTTCCTCAGCCCTGCCAAGTGGTTTCCTGTGAAGACAGAAGGGTGCAACCAGCGGAAATTGACACTTGTTGCTGTTTTTATTTCGAGGAAAAAAATATACAATAATAAATAATCAGTTATTGCAGGTTTAAATGTCAATAAAACTTCAGCCGAGAGAAAATAACTGCGACTTCCTGTTAAAATCAGGGATTCATTTCATTTCAAACTCAAATCTTTTGCGGTTGGTTTTCGTGTAGAAAAACTTTCTGCATCAAAAGTGTTCGATACCCTCGAGGCTTCCTGCGGGTCTCTTCTTCTGCATTGATGTGGAGTGTTTCAACCACGCAGGACGGCCACATTGACTGCTCCTTTTGTTGTCTATTGCCGCTCTCTATGTATAACCTCCCAGACTCAAAAATCCCACGTTGGTTCATATTTTATTCATATTTTTTTTTATGCATATTTTGCTGCCTGCCTCTCTGAGGGTTCTGCAGCTCCTACACAGCGGTCACTGCTTCCCATCGCCTCCCAGCCATTTGTCACCTTCCTTCCTTTCTTCACTTCCTCTTTTTAATGTCGGAGCCCCCCCCCCTCCCTCCTGCCCCATCCACCCCTCTGTCTCTTCTCTTTGCCCCCGGAGGCCGAAGTCTTCAAAGAAACAAGAATACGACACTGACCCTCTCCTTCTTTGTTCTCCTTTGTCTTCCTCTCTCCTCTTAACTCGCCAACGAATGAAAGGTCTTCACTGGCCTCCCTCTATACCGTCTGAAAGTCTGAAGTGTGTGTGTGTGTGTGTGTGTGTGTGTGTGTGTGTCTATATTTACACACATAACAAGTCAATCGAAGGAGCATTGAAGTGCTCTGAGAGGAAAAATAACAGATAAAGACTCCTCACGAGGCCAAAGACAGCTCAAAGATTTTATTTTCTTCAGGTAATCAAGAGAACAATCTGCAGATGAATTGATTGTCAGTTGTGTGACCAGCCCAACGTCTTCAAAATGTCAGTCCGAACATTAAAAATCAAATCAAACGGAGGTAGAAAAGTAGAAAATACTCCCATTTAAGAAGCAGTTTTAAGTATAAATTTGAAGAACTTTTGCTGTATTGCACTTTTCATGTCACTTTCTACTTCGACTCTTCTCCATTTTAGGGGAAAATATTGTTCTTTTTACTAGAAAACAAAATAATATTGTTCTTTTTACTCGAAAAACAAACAAATATTGTTCTTTTTACTAGAAAAACAAACGAATATTGTTCTTTTTACGAGAAAAAAAATTAATATTGTTCTTTTTACTAGAAAAACAAACAAATATTGTTCTTTTTACTCGAAAAACAAACAAATATTGTTCTTTTTACTAGAAAAACAAACGAATATTGTTCTTTTTTACTAGAAAAACAAATGAATATTGTTCTTTTTACTAGAAAAACAAACAAATATTGTTCTTTTTACAGAAAAACAAACGAATATTGTTCTTTTACTGAAAAAAAACAAATATTGTTCTTTTTACTAGAAAAACAAACAAATATTGTTCTTTTTACTAGAAAAGAAACGAATATACTTTTTATTAGAAAACAAACAAATATTGTTCTTTTTACTCGAAAAACAAACAAATATTGTTCTTTTTACTAGAAAAACAAACGAATATTGTTCTTTTTACGAGAAAAAAAATTAATATTGTTCTTTTTACTAGAAAAACAAACAAATATTGTTCTTTTTACTCGAAAAACAAACAAATATTGTTCTTTTTACTAGAAAAACAAACGAATATTGTTCTTTTTTACTAGAAAAACAAATGAATATTGTTCTTTTTACTAGAAAAACAAACAAATATTGTTCTTTTTACTCCACAACATTTTATATGACGCTTTAGTTACTTTACAAATAACTTTTTCTGCACACAAAATAGTTTTTCTGTCAAATATATACGACCCAACCGTTAATACAAGTACAGCTGAAAGACTTCAATCAAAGAGTCGATTAACAGCAACATTTATTGGCAACTATTTCGACACATTTGTTGCTTTTCTTTTAGATGATGTTAATAATTGCCGATCAAATTTGTTCCCCAAACAATAGTTTGCCTCAGCGCCTCTGTGCTTCCTCCAACTTTCTGTTCTAGCTTCATTATCTCAACACACACACACACACACACACACACACACACACACACACACACACACACACACACACACACACACACACACACACACTGTGGGTATAATAGCTCTGGCTAAACATAACAGGTTCTAGTCATAACATCGCTGCTGTACACGATGTGCTCGTAGCTCTGAATGGAAGAAGTACTCAATACCACAGTGTAGAAATACTCTGTTAAAAGTACTGCAGTCAAATCTTATATTAAATACTCATTATGCAGAATAATATATATTTTGTTATTGTATTGTAATTCTAAAAGTCTAAAATGTGTCACTTTAATGTTGCGGCTGGTAAAGATGGAGATCATTTTTATTAATTTATATAATAATATATCTCTGTGTAGTTTCAGTTTCACATAAAAGCACAAACTACAGATTTAAAACCAAACGGCAAAAAGAAAAGAAATACAGGAAATGCTCAAGTACCTCAAAATAGTACAGTACTTCATTAATAGTACTTTGATAACCTCGTCTGACCTCTGACACAAATACTCTCTTCTTCTTCTACAGTTCATTCTCTCTCCCGTCCTCCCTTTGTCGTCTTATCTGCCTTCACACACACACACACACACACACACACACACACACACACACACACACACACACACACACACACACACACACACACACACACGCTCCCTCTCTCGTTCCCACAGTGTGCAGTGGTGTAATCAGCGCCTCGTATTGTAACAGGAGATTAGCGCTGCTCAGCAAAAAATCACAATCTGCCCGTCAGATAGCACAGACTGGATGAAACACACACACACACACACACACACACACACACACACACACACAGGCGCTCATGGCTATAATATAGAAAAGTGCTACCTGCGGAGCCGGCGTCGGACCTCTCCGTAATTGGCGTCTCCTCTCGTATCATCAGACTTTACAGCGGCGCTTCTATAATCTCCGGGACCAGACGAATACGAGCAGCGCTTCCCCTTTAAGGAGCCTCTGATCCTCTCGCCTGGCTTGAGGGGGTTTTGGCGCCCCCTGTGGACAGAAGCGGTAGTGTCTCCGAGCGCTCGTTTTACTGACAGTCAGCTTCACTCAGTCCTGGTTCTGCTTCTCTTTTTTCTCATAGACTTCTATGCAATCTGACTTCTATTTGCTCGCTGTCGCCCCCTGATGGCCGAGGAGTTTATGACACTTCCTCGCGTAGAGCAAAGAGTCTCTCCTCCAGGAGAACGATGTCTGTGCTCCGTAACGAGAATTATAATCGGCACGTAACTTACGTACTTACGTAACGCCACTTCCGTAGTCATTTAAATCCAAACCACGATCTTTTCCTAAACCTAACGAAGTATTTCACGATCTTTTCCTAAACCTAACGAAGTATTTCACGATCTTTTCCTAAACCTAACGAAGTATTTCGCGATCTTTTACTAAACCTAACGAAGTATTTCACGATCTTTTCCTAAACCTCACGAAGTATTTCACGATCTTTTCCTAAACCTAAAGAAGTATTTCACGATCTTTTATTAAACCTAACGAAGTATTTCACGATCTTTAAGTATTTCACGATCTTTTCCTAAACCTAAAGAAGTATTTCACGATCTTTTCCTAAACCTAAAGAAGTATTTCACGATCTTTAAGTATTTCACGATCTTTTACTAAACCTAACGAAGTATTTCACGATCTTTTCCTAAACCTAACGAAGTATTTCGCGATCTTTTACTAAACCTAACGAAGTATTTTTACGATCTTTAAGTATTTCACGATCTTTTCCTAAACCTAACAAAGTATTTCACAATCTTTAAGTATTTCAGTGTTGCTGGAATTTGTGTAAAAAAACGCACACAAAGAATTCCGTAAGTTATCATAGAAACCGTCGTATGAGACTGTGGTGTGTGTGTGTGTGTGTGTGTGTGTGTGTTTGCCTGTAGTCAATGAATGTTCTGGCTGTTGTTCAGTGTCGCTGTATTTGTATCCTCCTAGCTGTTTATTCAGCTCTCTCTCACACACATACACACACACACACACACACACACACACACACACACACCCTCAGGGCTGAGAGAGAGAGAGAGACATGAAAACTAAAGGTCTCTCTATCGCTCTGCAGCAGCTGGCTGTCACTGGCTGATACCAAAACAACCTCTATTGCTACTTTACACACATGAACAACACTGATGTACACACACACACACACACACACATACACACACACACACACACACACACACACATACACACTCTGTTACACAACCTCCAGGCTGCTTCAGCATTTTGTTTGCTTGTTTTTCGCTCAGAGGCTGATGGACTTTTTTTGTAAAATGTGAAACACACTTTCCCTCTGCTGTTATGGCTACAAATATGGAACACACGCACGCACACACACACTCACACACACACACTCTCACACACACACACTCACACACACACAGAGCGTTGCAGAGTACCATTTAGCTGGTAATACCCTCTAAATTCACGCTGCATATTAATAATGCGGATTTCCCTGCTAACAGCCTCATATAATGAACTGGGTCAGACACACTCATTGTGTGTGGTGTGCATGTTTCAGCTGACTGTACAGGTGTGTGTGTGTGTGTGTGTGTGTGTGTGTGTGTGTGCGTGTGTGTGTGTGTGTGTGTGAGAAAGAGAAAGAGAGTGGAAAACTTTTAATACCCGGTAATCCTCTAAATTTCCTCGGCTCTAAACCAGGGTCACACTTTTTCTGTGTGTGGGTGTGTGGGTGGGTGTGTGTGTGTGTGTGTGTGTGGGTGTGTGTGTGTGTGTGTGTGCGCGTGTGGGTGTGTGTGTGTTGTCTTCCTACCTTCAGTTCCTACATTGTTGCTGAGCAAACTCCCCATTGACCCCAATAGTTTTAACAAACAACACACTCGTCCTATTATGTGGATATCAAAGCCCTGCTGGTTTCCCTCAGTACAAAGGCATGCTTTTGTGTGTGTGTGTGTGTGTGTGTGTGTGTGTGTGTGTGTGTGTGTGTGTTTTATCATACCTGGATTATTTCTGCTGCAGTATCAGGAAACTGTGTGCTTGTTGCCAGAAAAGGAGTTATTAATAAGACGGAAAACAGCTGGAAGTTTTGTTCTCAAGTTTTCTTTAGCAGAGAGGCGTCATTTTAATAAACATATAAAATATTATATTAGAAGTCAACGGTGCAGTTAAAGTTTGTAAGAACTTATTTATGTATTGTATTATTGAAGCTACTAGAAGGAACTTTAATTTCATGTTGATTCTGGCGCCCCCTGTGGTCTAAAGCGGTAGTGTCTCTGAGCTCCTCACAGTAGCTTTAAATTTCTATTTAACTTTGAGTCGAGGCGCTCCGATGCTGTTTTGTGTCGTCTGAAAAACACAAAACAGACAAAATACAGATGTGTGAGATATAAAATGTGAATAAAAATAACGATGATGGTGAAATATAACAAAATAAAGGCAAGTTAGAGTTGGAAAAGCAAATCAGAGACGAAATGCCTCCTCACGTCGCATTTGATTCCATGTTAATGTAAAAAAAAAAAGGACTTTAAAGGAGCGTTAAATGGACTCAGAGGAGACTAACGAGTGTCTCGTCTGTAGCTCCGTAATGTTAGAAAGTCTTTTCAGGCCAGTTTCCATTAAAGCTTAGTTTCCACCAGCGTGTCCCAGAATGCACCCCTCAGGTCTTAAATCTCTGACTCTTCATTTCTTCTCCTTTTATCTCCCACTGGCTCATAAATACACATTGATATGCGAGTTGCTCTCTACCTCTTTTGTTGGCGTCTCCTCTCATTTTTCTGTACATCTCACACACACACACACACACACACACACACACGCACACACACACACACACACACACACACACACGAACGCTGAATCAAGGTGTGTGTTAGCCTTGAGCGAGACGCCGCACTTTATTATGTACAGTTTGTAAGATGAAACACTGGAAGGGTTCTCGAGTTCTTCGCGCATCGTTTCTCTTCATCTCAGCTTGAGCTCGGCAACGTGGACGCGACCGTTAAATTAATCGCTTGTTGTTGGACGGCACGCCGCGTGAGGAACGACGGGCTTGTTCGCTCCTGGGAAAACAAAACTTCAACATGTGAAGCGTCATGTAATGACTCTCAGAATGCAAGTCAGCATGCTGTTCCGGCTATTCTGACCCACAATCCTTTGCACGGCAGATATATGAGCATGAGGGTCACAGTAGTATGTGTTAAAGCTGCATTCTCTCTCCTGACCACCAGGGGGCGACTCCTCTGGTTGTATAGAAGTCAAAGCTTCATGTGTTAAAGCTGCATTCTCTCTCCTGACCACCAGGGGGCGACTCCTCTGGTTGTATAGAAGTCAAAGCTTCATGTGTTAAAGCTGCATTCTCTCTCCTGACCACCAGGGGGCGACTCCTCTGGTTGTATAGAAGTCTATAGAAAATGACTCTACTTCTCTCTTGATTTATTCCCTCAGTAAACATTGTAAACATGAGTTTATGTCTCAATCTCTAGTTTCAAGTCTTCTTCAATACAGCATGATGTTCATTTAGTAAATTATGGTCCATTTAGAGTCAGACAGACCATAAAGCAGGAGATGCAAAAAAAAAATATATAGATTGTGCCAGAAACCTCCTCTCTGCTTCCTCACCGACTGACTTGACAGAATATTCTGGTAAAAAGTGGTCACCCAGCAGCAACACTGCGTTTCACAGCAGTGTGTGTGTGTGTGTGTGTGTGTGTGTGTGTGTGTGTGTGTGTGTGTGTGTGTGGATGAGGCCGTTTGCATGGATGGAATTAGAGCAGCTCCGGTCTGAGCTCCACCACCTCTCAGACACCCAGCTGTGCAGCGAGTGGACCGAACATCTGCTTCCCACCGAGCTGCACTTCCTGCTCCATAATTCATGTCTCCGTTGTTTGTTTTTTCCGTCTGTCTACACCACTTTCACTCCGTGATATATAAAAAAAGTTGCATTTAAAGTGAGACGTTGAAGCGACGCTCCACCTACTCTCTTGAAGAAGTTGAACTTTAAAGACTTTTATTTAAATGAAAAGCCTTTTAAAACAACACATTAGATAGATAGATAGATAGATATATACTTTATTAATCCTGCAAGGGGAATTTTTACATAAGAAAAGAACAATTTATACAAAAATAGAATAGAATAATGAGAAGAAAATAAGAAAAATGCACAATATATACAACAAATAGAATATTATAATAATAATAATATTAAATTAACTAACAAAACAAAACAGTAGTGCAAAGATGTAGTATACCGGATTGGATTTAAAGTGCAGTTAAAGTGTGTAATGATTTATTCATGACTCGTATTATTAAAGCTACTACGGGGTACTTTCATGTTGTGTTGATTCTGGCGCCCCCTGTGGGCAAAAGCGGTAGTGTTTCTTTGGAAAACCTCCTAATTTTAGGTATGTTGTTTTTTTTCTTTCTGTAAATTCATGCAGAACAATCCTCTTACTCTGTAAAATGAAGAATAATTTAAATCTGGAGAGAGACGCCTCAGTTACAGCCAAAAGAGCCGAGAACAAAAAAAAAAAAAAATCCAAACGCGACGTCTCGTCTCGTCTCTCCGCGTGACGTCTCTTGTCGGCTCATGTCGGTGCTGGATATGGATTACAGCTTAAAATAGATGCGGAAACTCACCAAAAAAAAAAAAGCAGCGAGATGTGATCAGCTGTTTGGAGTCGAGCATAAAGGCCGCAGTGTTTTTTGGGGGAAAAGCTGCTTTTCAAAGGCTCACAGTTTTTACAAGCTACACTTCGGAAGAAGTGGAACTACAGCACAGCTTCCCCCGGAGGGGAACATTACTCTGTTACCTCGCTGAAGAGCGGCTTGTTTTAAAGCGTGTGCAGTAAAACGGTAAAAGGCCGTGTTTTATTACATATAAGACGCGCACACGTTGTATTTTATTTAGACTCGATTCCCACGTTCATCTTCCTGCTGCTGCAAAAACTCACCAGACTCATGTGGATTCATCTGCTTCAGAAAATAGAAAAAAAAATAAATTAACTATTTCCTCCTGTTTTATGAAATTACTGAGCCTTTCTTTTTTATTAAAGCTCTACACGTTAAACCAGTTTATTACGCTCACAAAAGTCCAAAAAGAAAACCCATTTGTATCAATAAAAGGTTAAATGATGAGCACAAAAAATTATTAATTTGTAAAACTCGTCTTTTGCGTGCCTCCACATTCAACAAAGGATTTATAAATGGAGTGGAAACAGAGACAAGTGCAGTAAATCAATAATCAATAAAAAAAAGTAAGTAATCGACCCTTCGCTAAGCCCCGCCCCCTTCTGCTACTCGCCGCCGTGCTGTCAGAGCCGCGTTACCATGGAGCCCACACTGTCACTAACTGCACTCCCTGAAGGAATATGACAGTATCACTGTTACACAACGATTAACCGCGACCAGCTCCAAATCCACCAAACCACCTGAACAGTTGTCGGACCCTGGTCAGAGCCGGACGATGCTTCGCTACGATTGGCCGGTCTCCGTTTGAGGGGCGGGACTTAGCGAAGGGTCAGTTGATATACAAAACGGTCATTTTTTTTGGTGAAGCGTCTTGAAAGAAATCGTGAGGGTGATTCATACGTCACTTGTATGTGCAGACGTCAAAACACACACACACACACACACACACACACACACACACACACACACACACACACTCTTACACTTCTTAAAATACTGATAACAGAGTGAGGGTCGAGCTTTGTGAACAAGGTCGGTCGTCCAACAGGTTAAAAATCCCCCGAAACTCAGAGGAACCATTGTTGTGTGGATTTTAATGAGTCAGTGTGTGTGTGTGTGTGTGTGTGTGTGTGTGTGTGTGTGTGTGTGTGTGTGTGTGTGTGTGTGTGTGTGTTGAGTTGGCTTCCAGCAGCTCTCAGGCTGTGAGGGAGAGTTATCTGTGCTTTAATCAGCCCTGAACAGAGAGGGAGGGAGGGGAGAGCTCACTCCCTCTGTAATAAGGCTTCTTGCTCTAAATCCTTTAATCTGAGCAGGAATGAAGGCTATATCTCTGTCTTCTGGCTGCAAAGAAAAATGTCTCCTTCTTTATTTTCCATCCTTTTTCTTTCACACACACACACACACACATATATATATATATATATCACACACACACACACAGCCTTCCTTGTTGTTAATTGAGAGCTGGGAGGACGGCCTCTCTCTCTCTCTCTTCTGTATATGTATGTGGGTAAAGGTTAGGAAGTTCAAAAGGACGGGGAAAAGTTGGGGAAACTTTTTTTTAATAACACGTGCTTCACATGCACGAGCAGAAACACACGCGTTCGCCTCGGTGCTGATTATTTTTTCGGAGACGACTGGGAGAGAAACAAGTTATTTTAATGAAGTGCTTCTGCATTCGGCTCTCGCTCGATTTGCTCCCTCTGTAGGCGAGACGGAGGTTTTAATAATCAGAGTGAGGAGGAGCTGTAAATCAGAAACAAGGACTCGAGAGTGGAGGAGGCCTCGTGCCCACCTCTGTGTTCGGCCACAAATAACTGTTTCCTGTAAACCTATAACATTTAATGCTGCGAGCACATTTTCACTTAACTTTATATTTGTTTTTCCTCTTTAATTCTCCGCGTATAATCTGCGCCTCAGACTGATTTATAATCCAATTCTCCAAAAATACCTCGGGGGGTTTTTCTTCAAAAAGATGATATCAATGCGATTTATTTATTTATTTATTTTTATTTCCATTTAGGAAGTCAGGCTATGAACGAGACACTTTCCTCTCGTGGCAATTAGCAGCGTGTTGTTTGAATCCACTCGTAATGCGGTAACTTTGGGTAATGAGCACAGCATCTGCCATTGGCGGCTTCGACAGAGAAAGAATAGCTGTGTCAGCCATCAAAGATAGTCATATTTTAAATCATATACATGCATTCCAGTTGTTTGATATGCAGAGTTAGAGAAGGAGTGGAGGGAAGTAAGCGACACGTAGCGAATTGTGAACTTTTACCACAAAAAATAGCTTTTTTTTTTTTTTTTTTCAAGTTCAACATCACAAACAGGGAAAATGTTTATTTTTTCATGTCAGTTACTCTTTCAGTCTCTCTGTCAAACTCTCAAACCACAGCTGATGATTGTTGGAAACAGTGGAAATACAAAAAAAAAGACGGTTTTGATGATTTTGTTTCCGTCTAGTTTGAATAACGCGTGTTTCAGCGAGTTAAAATTGTGGTTTCTGCTTCAAAGAGAGCAAATAACAGATGTTTTTAGTCCACATATAACTCTGAATTAAGGGTTTATTTCAACCAAAACAGAGTTTGAGATCGTTGGAACGGTGGAAATACAAAAGAAAAAGATGTTTTTGATGAGTTTGAGTGAAACCTGTTTGTTTTACGACATGAAACGACTGTGTGGTGGCTTTGATGAGAGCGTATTAATCACGTTAATGCAATAGATGATTACAATTGTCCAAATCCCTGATTGGTTTTATTTATTATAGGTTCACTTTAAAGTGCGTCACATAGCATCGCAACCGGAAAAGTGGCAAACATTGTTCGTATCACCTCCTTTTTTAAAAAAAAATGAAACCATATATACGGTATATGACCGTTTTCTTTAAGATGTACTTCTTTAGTGGGGAAGTTGGAAAGCATTGTTGGTTTTGGTGCGTGTACGCATTTCGAATAATGCCTGTATTATCCTTGATGTTGCGTAACAGCACCTGTATCCAAACAGTGGGGAGTCGCTTTCATATCAACTGAAAACCAACAGGAACATTTTTTTGATTCGTAACCCTTTTAAAGACGGGGACAGAACACCTGCCAGGTTTTTGATCCGTCGATTTCTCTTTTTATAATTTCTCCCCCCCCCTCCCCCCCCCATGTTCAGTCTGCTTTCAGAACGACATCAGCGGGATCTGGAGCCGGTTAAGTCGACAGAAAAAAAACGTCAATCACGACATCTTAAAGACTTAAAAATGAAGTCGCTTTGAGCCGCCTGCGATGCTCTGACAGTTATCCCCTCATGAGAACGAATTCAGCAAACAGGAAGCGGTGCGCCGACTGAACGAGTCCCCGGCGCCGGTCGACACCAACATCCTTTAATTGCACCGGCATAAAAACTCTGACAGGGCGAAGCGGTGCGTTGGTTTTTTAGAAAGTTGCTGGAAACGCTGCTTGGGTATGAGGGATAATTAATGCGGGAGACGGGAGTCTGTTGGTATGCAGGGATGATACAAACACACAAGGACACACACACACACACACATGGTCTCATCAGTGTGTGTCATTGTCAGGTTAATGGGAGGTGTGCCGCCATAGAAAGTGGTTGTTAATCGCTCACTCCAACGCAGAGGACACAGCCACTAAATTACATTTGCATAACACAGAATTAATCAGTGCGTGAGTTTACCGCCATGAAATGGGATCATGTCTCCGTGTCTTTACTTCTCTCTTTACCTTAGCGGGAAAACTTTCAAGGCATTAATGTAAAAGTCATATTTGTTTAAGAAGATTGATTTCCTTCCTCCCAGGCAGTTGGCAGATTTCGCTTTATTTCAGGGTGCTGTGAAAATAAATTTGCACTTTCTTCGGAAGTGGTAATCCATCACACGGAACAATTCCTTTCGTTCATTTTTGTCAAACTTGTGTTTTTTTGGGGGGTTTATCACTGTTGCAGGCACAGTGGTGCATTCAGATAGGCAACCTGTTGAAGAAACATCCAATTAACGAGTAAACTAAACCCCAGAATACAAACCCAAACCAAATTAGTCTGAAAATGACAAATCTTTTGATGTTTTTTGGTGTCCTTGAATGCACCATCACAAAGAGTTATTCTGAACTGCATTGCCAATCATTCTCAAACAAGTCATATCTCTGTACGTTGTTTTTTGATGAATCAATTACTCTTTTGATCCATAATTTGTTTGCTTGACTGCCTGAAAACAGTCCAAACCCCAAGGATATTAAGTTTCCTAAAAGTTGATTTTTGGCATTTATGGTTGACAAATCAAAGTTGCCAATTTGTTTTCTGTCAAGTGACTAATTTGATTCATTGACTCATTTCAGCTGAAAATGAATGGAAACCAATGGGCAGTTAAAAAGCTTAAAATCTACAGAGATAGCTTTAGTATTATTACATTCGTACCAGCAGTCAGATGTAGTGTTCGATCTGAGGATGGTTTATGTTTTTACCTATATTCAGGGATTTCGGACTTGAGTCTGGTCTCGGTCGGGAGAATACTTTTTTTGAAGTCTTGCACATGTCTTAGTGTCAGGCCTTGTTGGACTCTGAATTGTCTTGGTCTCTTGCCTTGTTGGACCCTGAATTGTCTTGGTCTCTTTCCTTGTTGGACTCTGAATTGTCTTGGTCTCTTTCCTTGTTGGACCCTGAATTGTCTTGGTCTCTTGCCTTGTTGGACTCTGAATTGTCTTGGTCTCATGCCTTGTTGGACTCTGAATTGTCTTGGTCTTGTGCCTTGTTGGACTCTGAATTGTCTTGGTCTCAGGCCTTGTTGGACTCTGAATTGTCTTGGTCTCAGGCCTTGTTGGACTCTGAATTATCTTGGTCTCTTTCCTTGTTGGACTCTGAATTGTCTTGGTCTCTTGCTTTGTTGGACTCTGAATTGTCTTGGTCTCTTTCCTTGTTGGACCCTGAATTGTCTTGGTCTCTTTCCTTGTTGGACTCTGAATTGTCTTGGTCTCTTTCCTTGTTGGACTCTGAATTGTCTTGGTCTCTTTCCTTGTTGGACTCTGAATTGTCTTGGTCTCTTTCCTTGTTGGACTCTGAATTGTCTTGGTCTCAGGCTGGTGCCCGCTGGGTCTAACGGTCCCTCCGCCTCACTCCCTGTCCCTTCACAAAAGGACTATCTCTAACTAACCAGCCATCCGTCTCCGGAGCTGCGTTCGCTCTTTTCTTGGCAAGTTGCGACCATTTTCTTTTGTATTCGTCAAACGACCTTTGAAAACCCTTCATTGCCCGTTCTCCTCCTCTTCTATTAACAACATTGTATATTACAGTCTTAAACATGACTCGATTCGCTCTGGGCTCGGCCTTGACTTGGCCTCGACTGCTTCTGTTCTTGGACCCGATTTATTAAGTTGGTCTTCTGGCTACAGCCCTGCCTGTATTGATCCATCACCGGTGGATAAATGTTGTTTTCCGACTTCATGGCCAATCGCTGCTTTTGAATGGAGGGTGTTCCCTGAATGCCTAAATGCGTTTATAAAGTAAACTAATGAGGGAAACATTGTACGACGCTGTCATTTCACGGCATGTAAATGGTAACACAAGCTTCTTCTTCTTCTTGTGTCAGTATTGTTTAGTGGTGAACTGGGTAAAACGTTCCTGTATTTACTACTCTTTGTATCTTTTGTCCACACAGTCGGTCCTCTGTGTCTCTTTCAGTCCGTCTTTTGTTTGTTTCTGCACGCTGTGTCATTGCTCTGCTGAGATGTTACCCAGTGGTACTATACAGACTATACATTGTGTGCGTATAAAAGCACTCTGCTTAATAACTGCTGGCCTCTCAGACCTGCTATCATCAGACTAATCCTCTTCTCAAAGGTCGCCCTATTAGAGGGTCTTATTTTGTCACTTTTAGATTAATACAGGCTTAGTAGTGTAATTATATGTATCCTCTCAGGTTTTCTCCGCTCCAAGCAAATGACTTCCTGGTGTCCTTTTTCTCATTCTGCCCATTTAGAGTCGTCTGATTTTCATGAAACGTCTTTTTCTTCCATTTCGTGGCTCTGTATCGAGTCTAAATTCGATTTGGGAGGAAGTTACAAGCAGATTCAAAGCTCTAAAACATTGAAAATGAGATAAACAGTGTGGTGTTGTTGATTCAGTACTGATTTTAAATAGTAATTCAATTTAATGAACAACAAATTTGAGTCAAAAGAATTCATTATTCAGGTTGTTGTTGTTTTTTAAACAAAAATGCCCAACAGTCGCTGATTCCAGCTTCTCCAATGTTCTGATATGCTGCTTTTTTGCAGTTTTATGTGATTGTGAATTGAGTAGATTAAAAAACTAATTATTTTTGGGGGTTTTGACTATTGATTGGATGAAACGGCACATTTGAATATATAAACTTTGTCATTTTTCACTCTTTTTCTAACAATTTTACAGACAAAACGAATCGATTAGTCAAGAAAATAATCTTCTAATTCATCCTTAATGCAAATACTAGTTAGTTGCAGCCTGAAAATGTTATATAGTTGGACTTGAACTTGTATCAGAGCAAAAGATAACGCTTTTAATGTTTCGCAACGTGGCTTCCAGACAGCAGTCAATAATAATAAATACAGAAAAATGAATTATTGTAATGTGCATTTACACTGTTGACATTTTATAGACTAGTCGACACAGCATACAAACATGTTTTTCTGGGATTTTCATGTCTTTGCTCCTCTATTCTGGACACCTGGATTAGGTTCTTCCCTCTTTGTTAGTCTCTCCATTAGTGCGTAATGCTTTGTGGACTCTGGGACTGGTAGCAGAGATTGCGAGTGTGTGTTTGTGATAGATAGAGGTATAACAGCTGTGTGTGTGTGTGTGTGTGTGTGTGTGTGCGTGTGTGTGCTATCCTCTTCGGTCTTTTAGTTTTATGCTTACTTTGTCTCAGCCATGCTCTCCTGCAGGTCTCTTCATTACCACCAATAAGAACTCAATTTCCCCTGGGCTCCGCCAATCATAGCGGCCATATCCCCTCCAGGCCCGGCCAATCAGCTTCAACGCTCCTCCAGCCCGATGTCATGAATGGCTAATGACGCCTGGTGGTGGGCATGAATGAAAATGAGGCCGAGTCGGGGCTTTCCCGACTCGGAGAGCCTTTCAGCCGTAAACAAGAAGTCAAAGTTTGGAGCAGGAAAATAAAGAAAGAACGAGACGTTAGTGGACATTTAAACAGTGCAGAACATCCACGCGGGTCTAAATGTGTGGATGTTCTGCAAGAACCGCGTTCACCATGGAGACCGAAGGAGTAGTGAAGGTACAGCAGGCAAGATATCATTAAGATAATGTCATATTTAGTGTTTGGAATGAAGTATTACGCAACATTTTTGTATAAATAGAATGGAAACCAGACTCTTAACGACCTGTCGTGTTGCTTTCGGTAAAATAATAATAATTTGGGGTTTAACAGACAGGCAGACAGTCGGTCAGAGTGACGAGCAGGCAGATAGACAGTCGGTCAGGGAGACGAGCAGGCAGGCAGTCGGTCAGAGAGACGAGCAGGCAGGCAGTCGGTCAGGGAGACGAGCAGGCAGGCAGTCGGTCAGGGAGACGAGCAGGCAGACAGTCGGTCAGGGAGACGAGCAGGCAGACAGTCGGTCAGAGAGACGAGCAGGCAGGCAGTCGGTCAGAGAGACGAGCAGGCAGGCAGTCGGTCAGGGAGACGAGCAGGCAGACAGTCGGTCAGAGAGACGAGCAGACAGACAGAGATGGAGTTCAAGATCTGGCCCGTCCCCGGGGAGCTCGTGTGTCAGAAACCCGGTTTTGGTTTGAACTTGTTCCCGCGGGGAGGGAGAGAGAGAGAGAGAGAGAGAGAGAGAGAGAGAGAGAGAGAATGTGAATTACAAGAGAAGTTAGAAAGAGAAGCTTAGCGAGGTGCTTTATTCTCCTGCTGGCTGCAGCTTCAGTCGACATTCCTGGATTTAGTTTCACGCCAAACTTTTTCGCAGAGGGGTCAGCGAGACTTTCACAAAGTGTTCACTCGGGATTTTAATGAGTCACAGATAGCTGTTCTCTCCCTGTATGTTTATATATATATATATATATATATATATATATATATATATATATATATATATATATATATATATATAAGTGTGTGTGTGACTCACTTTTCCATCACAACATTAGTATTTTCTCACCGTGGTTGGTAACTCCGGTTTACTAGTGACTGCGTGCTGCTGTCTGCCAGTGTAATCTCACTCACTCAGACTCAGACTCAGACTCGGCTGTAATTCTATATTCAAGCTATATTCTATATTGTCGCTCCTGAATTCCGTTAACCCCAAAACATGCCAAACCCTTCAACGTTAAACCTCTCGGGTTAGGAAACCTGAAGAAATGAGCAACGCATTCTCACTCTCATGCATCAAATATGTCAGCTCGGTCAGTGCCGGCTTCAAATTATGTGCAATTATTACCCTTCAGGACGAGTTAGTGACGCGTGTAAATATAGGCCTGTTGCATGCATAGATTATCTTTAAAGTTTGATATGCACGCCGCAGTTGTTAGAATTGTAACATACGTTTATGCACAAGGACCAGCGTTGGTAGCAAAATGCTAATTTACAACACTTTTTAAAAAAAGATTAATAATAATAAAATAAATACATCCACAGAAACATGCACAAGATACAAAATACTTCTCTTGTAGCAATGATTTAATATCTCTTTTAAAAACTTTAAAATTGTGTTGCAACAAAACTATTAAGTTAGGTTTAATAAAAGATTGCGTGTGTTTCCTTGCAGCTTTGCACGGGACACGAACCCTGGTCTCCTGGTTGAAGGTCCTGTGTCTTTAAGCCGAACTGTTGCTCACGAGAGTAAAAGAAGAAGAACAGAAACACCTTTTATATCTTCGGGCTCCGAGTCGAGTTTAAAGACAGAGAAAGAACCCAAAGATGGTTTTCCTTTGATGTGGCAGATGCACACATTCATAACCGTCTGAGGGAGGAGGTGAATATACCTGCTGTGTTTGAGGAGGAGGAGGAGGAGGAGGAGGTGAATATACCTGCTGTGTTTTAGGAGGAGGAGGAGGTGGAGGAGGAGGAGGAGGGAGGAGGTGAATATACCTTCTGTGTTTTAGGAGGAGGAGGAAGAGGGGGAGGAGGAGGAGGGGGGAGAGAAGGAGGGAGGAGGTGAATATACCTGCTGTGTTTTAGGAGGAGGAGGAGGGAGGAGGTGAATATACCTGCTGTGTTTGAGGAGGAGGAGGAGGAGGGAGGAGGAGGAGGAGGAGGTGGTGGTGAATATACCTGCTGTGTTTTAGGAGGAGGAGGAGGAGGAGGAGGAGGAGGAGGAGGTGAATATACCTGCTGTGTAGGAGGAGGAGGAGGAAGAGAGGGAGGAGGAGGAGGGGGGAGAGAAGGAGGGAGGAGGTGAATATACCTGCTGTGTTTTAGGAGGAGGAGGAGGAGGAGGGGAGGAGGTGAATATACCTGCTGTGTTTTAGGAGGAGGAGTGAATATACCTGCTGTGTTTTAGGAGGAGGAGGAGGAGGGGGAGGAGGGAGGGAGTGTAGTGACCCGTTGACCTGCATTATAAACACATTGTATTCTTATTACAGAATTTTGGATTTTTTTGCGACCGCATATATGAGGGACACAAAAAAATTAAAAAATCCCAGAAAAACACACATTTATAATAAAAAGATGATACTTGTTAATGTATAAAAAGAAAATAATCATGCAAATAAA
>JACSYO010000751.1:27500-32500 GCA_016806645.1 Ophiodon elongatus
AAAGCCAAGTCTCCCACAGCTGGGATTTAACACATGAAGAAAACCAGATATAGAAACAGGGAGTTGTGGTTTTGGGAGAACTTAGACATTGGCATTGTGCTTGAATAGGAAAAAAATACGTCCCGATATTCCCTTTATTCACATTTATCAGCAATGATGATTAGCCTACGATCTGAATTCCTACTGTGAATAAAAGATACTTGGAGACATTTGAGGGTTTTTTGACTAGAAACTAAGCGGTTTCACATCATTTTGGAGCATTATTATTACAATGGGCCTCACTAATGCCCAAGAAGCGTAAAGAAATACACGAACTCCGTCGACTGCTTCTTGATGTGAGTCGATTGTTTTTCCCGCCACAGGTCGGTAAAGGCTACGGCAGCCACGACAGCACCAAGCTCATCTCCACCCGCATCCTCCAGGACTACGGGGATTGGGTGGTGTTCGACAGCATCATCGAGGCCTCGGCGGTGCAGGCCAACCCCTTCGTCCTGCGGTACCTCCACGACTTCCGCTTCGCCTTCAAGGACGGCGGCTTCGTGTACTTCCTGTTCTCGCGGACGCTGGGGGTCCAGGACACCAAGAACTTCACCTTCGTCTCCAGGATGTGCGAGGACGATCAGAGTTACTACTCCTACACCGAGCTGCAGCTCAACTGCAGCGCCAGCAACAAGTACAACAAAGCTCAGGTGACGACGATGCATTCAAAAGGCCCGTCGGGCAGCAGTGACTCGGGAAAAAAAAAAACACATTTGGACATTTTACATTTGAACGAGTTTGTCTTCGCTCTGAACGCCTCAGCTCTGACCCCTTAAAACCTTAGAAATTGGATTTAAAATGCTCCTGAACCTGAAAAAGCTTCAATTTATGGGGTCTCCACACTCACTGCACCTCTGTTTTTATCAGCTAAACACACATTTTCTGTGCGGATATCTAACGTTCTGATCTTTTACCTCCTCCTCGACTACCCAGGCTGCCTATGTAGCGACACCAGGAACGGTTTTGGCTCAGACGATGACCGAATCAGGCGAGCATGGACCCGTTTCAGCCTCCGACAAGGTGCTGTTCGTCACCTTCACTTCTGACGAAGACCCGTCCACTTCGGCCATGTGTAGGTGTCGTCTCAATTATGATTATGCAAATGTTCCTGGTACTTTCATGTTGCCTGGTGTTTGGCAGTTCGTTGGCAGCAATGTCCAAAGGCATCGTCAGAACATTTCAGTGAAATTAGGCAGAAAGTTTGACCCTGGGACGAGGAGAAAGGGATGAGATTGAGACGTACTAGCGCCACCGTGTGGCCGTTTATTAAAGAAAACTAAATGGTGTGACTCTTAAAACGTGGTGTGACTCTTTCAAAATCTGTTTAGATATCCGAGATTCAGAGTTAATCCTTGACCGTGGAAACAGCCGCTGAGAAAACACTAGGTTTGCTTGGTACAGTAGCTTTTCTGGAGCTTTTGATCAAATCACATGATCTTCATCAACAGACGGAGCTAAGGTGTGAAGTGCATTCTTGACCTTAAAACCTCAGTTTATAAACCAACATGGATGAGAGGTCTTTGAAGTGTTCCAAAAAAATTCTATCTGGCAGCGAAGAGCATGTGTTTTGACCGAAAGGTCCAGAAAAGCTGAATGGAACCAAATACAGATTTACTGCCATTCAGTTTTTTAATAATCTAAATGCCAAAAATATTAAAAAAATATATTTATTTTCACGTCAGTCTTCACCAAATAACATATTTGGATGAGTCTCCAATTTTCTTTCCATTATCGCCCATTTTTCATTGGTTGCCTAATTCTTTTAGGCATTGTTAATTTTACAATAATTTGCTGTAGTTTCATGCACATGTAATTCTGAGTGGCTCTGACATATTTAATCTCATTAAATTTAGCACAATTCATTCTAATACAAATCTTATTTTTCAAAAATAATCACAATTTCGTTCTTTAAAATAAAACTGTGAACAAACGAGGATTTTTTTTTTTTTAAATGTGACTTTTTGGTTTCTGAGTTTTGACATTTTTATTGTTTTGTTTACCAGAAAACACTCAGAAGACCCAGACGTGTCATTTAACGTCAACAAACCGTGTTTTTGCTCTCGTTCGTAGGCATGTACCCTCTTCACTCCATCAACAAGAGGCTGGTGGAGATAATAGCAGCCTGTTACAGCTACAACGGCAACATTAACGAGAAGGCGGCCGTCTACTCGCCGTACTCCTCGAAGTCTGAGGATCTGTGCAGCAGCAGTAACAACGTGAGAAAAACAACCCGTCTGCGTGTCAGAGATAAAGAGAGACAGAAACAATTCACCATCAAATAATAACGTGAGTGATTCTCTGCTCCTCCAGAACAACATGGCCCTCAGATTCAAGTGCGGAGCGGAGTTCCTGCCCTCCCCGTTGGCCAGCAAGGCCGAGTTCGCCTTGTCGTCTGAGCCCACGTTGGCCCGCAAGGGTCACATGACCGCCGTGGCCGTTGCCGTGGAAATGGGGCACGCGGTGGCGTTCCTGGGCACCGCGGCCGGAGAGGTAAAGGCTGACTCACCACTCGGCCAGTTTTATGGTCCACATTCATTCTTTACTTCTTTTTTTTTATTTCTTTTTTTTACCTTTTTTCCTATAAATTTGCAATTATAGTAAATATGAAATACATACAATTTCCTAAAAACCAGATGGGTAAACAATTCAATCTAAATTCGATCAACCTCATCGCAGACGCAATATATTATATAAAATATATTATACTAAAATACATTATTTATTTATGTTTGTAAAGGAACAAAGAAAGAGCATGAAAGAATTTTCCTTTGCATGGGTGTATATATATATATATATATATATATATATATATATATAAATATATATATTTAGATTTATATATATTTATATTTATATATATTTATATATATATATATATATATATATATATATACGCCTTATTTGTTTTGACTTACAATAATAGCCCTAATAAGCCGTCGTAGTATTTGCAGTAAAGTACATTTTTAAATATATGTTTCACGTCCAATCACTAAATAAAGCACAAGTAATTACACATTATTGTAATAATTAAGCTAAAAAATGTAATTTGTTTACTAGCAATCAGAAAATTAGTTCGAAGGGGGAAACTGAGGGTCCGACTTTAAAAAAGCGCGTTGACGCAGTTTTTTTGTGGGTTTTTTCCCCCCCGCAGGTCTTGAAGGTGCACCTGTCGGCCCACGCCGAGGTGTACGGGCGAGCGCAGGGCGACGTCACGGGGGACAAGGTCAACAAGAACCTGCTGTTCGACTCTACACTCCAACACCTGTACATCACCACGGAGAAAAAGGTCAAAACTCACTCCGATTGATCGCACTTCCTTTCCCCGTTTCTCTCACCTTTCCATCTTCATTCCACCCATCAAGTCCCGGGACTATATATATATATATATATATATATATATATATATATATATATATATATATATATATATATTATATATATATATATATATATATGTATATATATTAATATATATCATATATATTTTATATATATATATATATATATATATATATTAATATATATATATATATATATATATATATATATATATATATATATATATATATATTAATATAAATATATATATTAATATATATATATATATATATATATATTAATATATATATTATATATATATATTAATATATATAATATATATATATATATAATATATATATAATATAGTATTATATATATATATATATAATATATTATATATATATATATAAAAAAACGGACGGAAATAACATTTCTTTTTACAATCAACACTTGCAATGATGAAGGCACTTGCAAATGACCAGGTAGTACAAAATGTAAACCATACTTTGGTGTTTCATTTTATATATATTTATATATATATATATATATATATATATTTTTATATATATATATATATATATATATATGAGCTTTTCATTTATTCTCCCTAGTCTTATTTGATCATTTATTCATTCATCCGTCTACGTTACCACACAGAAGTCAGCTATTGATTTATTCACTCGCTCTCCCTTCGTCTTTTGTCTCTTCATCCGTCTCTCCTTTTGTCCTTTCATCTTTTTCTTCGGTTGCCATCACTCTCTCCCAAAGTGAAATTGATGTTATTGATTTAGAAATGAATTAATTAGAAATGCGCCTTCAAGAGGGCAGCTCGCTTTTCATCAAGTCAAGCGACGACGCTCGGGCTCATTTAAATGTATTAGATCGGCCTCTTCTCCTTGTCAGGGATTTAAATTATTTCCACAGCTGGTCTGAAGAAGTCCTCCTAAAATAATATCCATCCAAAACCCTGCACGGGAAAATATGAACGGAAAATCTGACCGATGGGCGGATTTATTTATCACTTCTGTTTGTTTGTTGGCTACATCGTGCACTACTGTTTCTTTTGTTAGTTCATTTAATTTAATATTATTATTCTATTCTATTTGTTGTATATATTGTGCATTTTTCTTATTTTCTCCTTCTCCTCCTTCTTCTCTTTCTTCTTCTTCTTCTCCTTCTTCTCCTTCTTCTTCTCCCTCTTCTTCTTCTTCTTCTTCTCCTTCTCCTTCTTTTTCTTCTTCTTCTCCTTCTTCTCCTTCTCCTCCTCCTCCTTCTTCTTCTTCTTCTCCTCCTTCTTCTCCTTCTCCTCCTCCTCCTTCTTCTTCTTCTTCTCCTTCTCCTCCTCCTCCTTCTTCTCCTCCTCCTCCTTCTTCTTCTTCTTCTTCTCCTTCTCCTCCTCCTTCTTCTTCTTCTTCTTCTTCTCCTTCTCCTCCTCCTTCTTTTTCTTCTTCTTCTCCTTCTTCTCCTCCTTCTTCTCCTTCTTCTCCTTCTCCTCCTCCTCCTCCTTCTTCTTCTTCTTCTTCTCCTCCTCCTCCTTTTCCTCCTCCTCCTTCTTCTTCTTCTTCTCCTTCTCCTCCTCCTCCTTCTTCTTCTCCTTCTCCTCCTCCTTCTCCTTCTTCTTCTTCTTCTCCTTCTCCTCC
>JACSYO010000751.1:37500-40000 GCA_016806645.1 Ophiodon elongatus
TATTAAAAAGCCCTTTTCACTGTTAAGCTCGCAGCAGGAGATTAAATACTTTTTGTTTAATCCTTTTATTTGTTTGGTTTAAAATGCATAACAAATTTAAATATTGAATCTTAAAGAAATTAACACTTTTGGAAAAAGATCATTTCTTTCTTTCAGAGAGTGAAATCAGAGGACTGATGCTACTCTCTACAACCCAGAGCTTAGCTTAGCTTAGCTTTGTTTAGCTAAAAGACTGTAAACGGGGAAATTACTAGTCTGGCTCTTTTCCAAAATAAACACAATTGTTCATGTAAATTGTTAATTAGTGTTGGTAGGTGGATTGTATAACTTTTGCACAGAGCCAGGCTAGCAGTTTCCCCCCGTTTCCAGTCTTTATGCTAAGCTACGCTAAGCTAACCGGCTGTAGCTTCATATTTAACAAAAAAAATAAAAGAGTGGTATCAATCTTCTCCTGTAACTCATTAATGTGAATATATTTCCCTAATTTTGAACTTTTCTTTTGTGTGTGTGTGTGTGTGTGTGTGTGTGTGTGTGTGTGTGTGTGTGTGTGTGTGTGTTTTCAGACTACGTGTCCGTCCCAGTCACGGTTCTGGTGAACGACAAAATCAAGTTGACGTCCGGAGAGTATCACTTCTACAACTGTGCTGCTACAGTCAGGAAGAACCAGAACTCACCGTAAGATACACACACACACACACACACACACACACACACACTTACACTTGAAACACGTGCGCGTGTAAGTATGTGGTGTGTTTGTGTGTTTTCAGGTGCATAGCGTGTGTGACCAGTGAGTGGGGCTGTCAGTGGAACGCTCTGGATCACAGCTGCAGTGACGACAATGCTGCTGTTAGTGGAGAACACATCGTTAAACCTGAACAGGTGTGTGTGTGTGTGTGTGTGTGTGTGTGTGTGTGTGTGTGTGCTCTCAGCTTGCCAGGAGGAGAGGGTTTGCATCTCCATCATTTTCTATAACCAGTGTAGCATCAAAGCATGCTAATTCCACCATGATTTAGTGCTACACTGGCTACAGAACAAACCGGTCACTTGATAAGATAGCTAACGTACCAGCTGTACGCTAGTTAGCAAGATAGCTAGAGTGCTAATTCCACCATGCTTTAGTGCTACACTGGTTACATAACAAACTGTTCACTTGATAAGATAGCTAATTAGCAAGATAGCTAGAATGCTAATTCCACCATGATTTAGTGCTACACTGGCTAGGGCATAAACCGGTCACTTGATAAGATAGCTAACTTGCCAGCTGTATGCTAGTTAGCAAGATAGCTAGAGTGCTAATTCCACCATGCTTCAGTGCTACACTGGCTACAGAACAAACCAGTCACTTGATAAGATAGCTAACGTACCAGCTGAACGCTAGTTAGCAAGATATCTAGGGTGCTAATTACACCATGCTTTAGTGCTACACTGGTTACAGAACAAACCGTTCACTTGATAAGATAGCTAATTAGCAAGATAGCTAGAATGCTAATTCCACCATGATTTCGTGCTACACTGGTTACAGAACAAACCGTTCACTTGATAAGATAGCTAAAACCGTCTTGTAGATGCTAATTAGCAAGATAGCTAGAGTGCTAATTCCACCATGATTTAGTGCTACAATGGCTACAGCATAAACCGGTCACTTGATAAGATAGCTAATGTACCAGCTGAACGCTAGTTAGCAAGATAGCTAGGGTGCTAATTACGCCATGCTTTAATGCTACTTACTGTCACTTTCGGACCATGTTTTCGCTACCAATCATGCGAAGGTGGTTTGAAGAGCTGGACTGTACTTTCTTGCGTTGAACTCTTATTGTTTCTGCGTGTCGTCCCGTGATGAAGGCCGGCAGTTGTCCTCAGTTCGAGTCTCCGGAGCCGCTGTTGATCCCCGTCGGCTTTCAGATCCCCGTCAGCTTCCAGGGAAGAAACCTGGACATCTACATGGTGAGCTCACACCTGAACGTCGGCCGCTCCGTTACCGACGTCACCTGCTTGGTTTCCTTTGTGTAAATGACGTCCGTCTCCGTCTCCGTCTCCAGGGACAGAGGTTCTCCATCGGGACCGAGCTGATGAAGGGCACGGAGGTCACGGTGACACAGGAGCAGGGGTCAAAGTTCAAATTCACGGGTTATGAGGTCAGTATCAAAGAACCAATGAGCTATTCTTAAATAAATATACATAAATATATTCTAAATATATATTAAATATTCTAAAATCAAGATTAACTGACAGGAAAGCATGAAGGGACACTCGCCAGGTGATTATTATAAATATATTAATAGATATCACCGTGAAACTTCCACAGTTGATTACGTCCATTAAGACGATTCTTTTTTGTATTGCACGTTTTCTGAAATTGTATATTTATATATGTAAATGAGGCGTTATCTCATTAAATATGTGCTAATTTTCATACATTTCCACAGCAGAAATCTAAATATTTAATAAAGTCAGGTTCAAAACTCTCGTTTCATGTTGTTGACATATTAGAGTCAAA
>JACSYO010000752.1:0-72500 GCA_016806645.1 Ophiodon elongatus
TATTTATTTATTTAAATAAATTTATATAAATAAATAAATTGACTGAAATTGAGATGATTGGGGGACCAAGAATATCTAAAAACATCTAATTATGGTTGAAAACTAAATTACATCCACCTTTTCTGTCCAAACTGGCTGATAATGTATATTGGCAGCCTCCATGTTCCTTTATGCATTGATACAGTTGGTTTACTTGAAGATTTATAAGTAGCCATACTTTTGGGTAAGTGATGCAGAAGAGTGAGCAGTAAAACACTTGATAGTATGATTATTGTTGGGAACTACTAAAAATTAAAATAAAAAAAGATTGTTGATGTCAACCTTCTTTTGTAAAAAAAAGTAATATAAAATTTCCATAAAAAGACATGGACTACAATATGAGTTTTTGCACAACTTCCACAAGCACTGTCCCATCAACTCAATGACCCCATTGACCAAGCAGACACCAATCCATCCTGCCACAAACAGATCTGATAACACAACAACTAGTCATTCTAAACCATTCTGCTCTGAAAGCAACAACATGCAAGTTTAAATTATTTATCGATTTAAAAAAAAACTATTTTTCTTTCTATTTCTTTAACTACACTTAAAAGTTAATTTGTTTTAACATGTTTCATTCTGTCTTTTTTCTTGGTTTCTTATTGAATGTGTGATTTGAAATAAAATGGTAATTGCTCTTTTTTTTTTATCTTGTGTGGTTAATGTCTGTCTATTGATTGTTTAGTGTGTGTGCCTATATGTTTCCATTTTACTGTACCCCACTTTGTTTTTTTTAATGGAAAATTACCTTTTCTGAATCTAAATGATACATTACTTTATCAACCTCTGAAGGAAACTGCATGGAAAGCCTGTATACACCCATAACTTTATTTTAATGCTATAAATGTAGGTGCATGTGATAACACATTAGAAACTTTAGCTAAGGACGGCGTGGGTGCTAATTAAACATTTTTACAATAGATGCAATTTGTATACTGCTCAAAACATAAACTAAAAAATGATGGTAAAATTAAACATTGAAAGGTTTCACTTGCTGTTGTGACACATGCTGCATCAGATCCAACATGATATTTAACATAATGAGTCTTTACCTACAAATGAGCCTCCTCACTTCCAGATGCAATTTCTGATTTAAGCACTAGGGGGCAAGAAATGCCAACAAACAAACTCTCCATCACTTCAGGACTTTATGCACCTCCTCATACACAATGCCTCTTCTGCACAATCATGCTTCTCTAAACTTTGATCAGTACATTGTGGTAACATTATCACTAACAACAGCTCAAATAAACTGCTCATAAAATATGTGCGTAACTACCATCTTTATTGTTTATTTTTACTTGCAATTAATGTAAAAAAAATGTCAAGAGCTTTTTCCCTAAGCTGCATTGGGTTTATCTTTGGTACACAAAAAAAATGTATATATCATCATTCAAACAATATATAATTTGTATATTTTTAAAGCCAAGCGGATCCAGTACTAAACAATTGAAATAGGGTTTTTGACATGAAAACTGATTTGATAATTTAGTGAATTTAAGCAGATGGGAACAGATACATAAATGAATGAAAGTGAGAACTAACCTTGAGCAGAGCCAGGGCTACATTGAAGATGATGCTCAGACCCTGAAAGAGAGAAGAGAATTAGATATAAATTCAGACACAAGAAGGGGCAAAACTATCATGTTTATCTGTTTCGGCAGGCTTTCAAAAGTTTAAGCGTATTGATTTCTGAAATGGAAGATTTTATTCAGGAACTGAAAGTTACATGCTGTCAGCTTCCAATGAATAATACTGTACACCATACCTAACCACCTCAAAAACATTACTGAGATGTCTGGTATCCTGTAAGGTTTAGTGCCAAAGGAAACCAAAGTGAGGTAAAATATCAGACGTTGTCTACAGTGTCTGTTAATAGTGATGAGATGCTCTGCTGAAGACACACTTCCATATCTTGCTGACTTTATATAAAAAGAATGGACTTTTATCTCGAAATATCTTCTATTACAATTTTTAACAATGACATTAAGAAACAAAAACAGCAAAAAATATTTGCAGTGAAATTAAATATCTGACCTTGAAAACAACTGGGTAATTAAATTATAATAACACAATTAACTTAAAACAAGTATTACAAGGAATTTGACTCAAATTGATATAACAGCTATTGATGAGGACAACAAAACTAGACAAATTAAGGTGAAGAAGAGACAACATTTAGGTATACATGAAAATAAATAATAGGTGTTTACAGTTTTTTAACAACATATTTATGTAACTACATAAACATGTTGGTATTTGTATATGTTGGTGTGTGTGTATGTTTTGCGTTACTTCTGGATGTTAGAGGGATGGCATGTAAATATATGCTCATTACATGCGTGTCTTTTCAAAATAAACTTCCATCTTCAAAGGAAGTTAGGTTTAGTCAAGAAAACTACTTAAGATAAGATGGTGGTTGACTAGCGACTAACAACTGATGTGACAAAATATATCAAGGTTGACATAGTTTTATATAGGACACAAACAGTTGTCTCCTCGGTGAAAGTCCTGTGTTTGTTTTTCCCAATTCCTCCCACTCAACCTTTGCAGACTACCATGCATTAATCACAATGTATTACGTCAGCTGCTCTAAGTGTCGAATACTGATGTGGATGGATTTAAATTGGAGTTGGTTGAAAGCCAGGTCCGGCATCAGACACCAAGGTCACTAAACAATCGTCGGTTTGGAAGTGAGAACGGGTTGGAAGGAATGGATGACAACATTCCAACTTAAACATGCTTTCCTTTAAGGTGCTATTTGTCCAATGTATCACCACTGCAACATGTCACTTTAATTGATCAGGGGTACAATTAATTACATAAAGTGCACATTAATGTCCAAAGAAATATGGCAGAGATGACCTCCTCGCACCCATTAGCCTTGCCTAAAAATCAATACTTGAAGTTGAGGGAATAAGGAGGTTACTGCGATTGTTATTGGGCCCGTGAGGAGCTGTACCTGGAAATGAGTTGAGTTAAGTCCCTGTAAATTGCTTTGGGATTATTAAAAGCTTCTGGTTCCTTTGGAGAACAACGTTTTTGAGGAGGAGAAACAAAAGAGAAAGTGAGTGGGAAAGAGAAGAGTAGGATGAGTAAAAGAGTGAAAGCAACAGAGATAAGTTATCTTTGACTGTGCTGATAAGAGCCCCCGTCCCCTGATTACTATATTCCATCTAACACCTAACATCTACAATCTAAGACAACTAATTAAAGGACCCGAGACAGAGGTGACCACACCTGGCCTGATTTTAAATAGAGGTTATTTATCTAGACTCCACATCTGGTAAAGAGCTGAGAGAGGTGGGGAGGTCTCTGTCATGCTAACTTTGGTCCTTTATAGTTTTTTTTTTTTTAATTGTCTCATGAGGATTTTCTTCCCCCTGAAGCATCCTCTGCTCATTTAGCAAAAGCCGACTTGTTTGAACACACTACTGATTCTGTGGGAAAAAAAGCTATGCCAGCAATTTCATGCTATACAATATCTTTAAAATATCACTGCAGCTAATGGCTGCCACACGGTATAGACAGTCCATTCTAAAAATGCAGCCTTATTAAAATTCCCCCATACGACTACATCTTCACCCCCTGAACTGTGTTACCGTTACTGTGTTACTGCATCCATTCTGACCTGTATTAACAATGTTCCAGCCTCTGCAGCCCAGCATTACTCACATTTTGAACAGAAAGCCTGAACAAACATATTGTAAGACTTAATTAAAGTCACTGAGAGTTCAGCGAGCCAGGGTAGTTAAAATGTTGAATTAAGCATCTGAGGAACACATCCGGATTGCACCACAACCATTAGTGGCAATTTCAAAATGAAGAATAGGATTCAATAGTGATTGTGTGAAAGAAAAGCACATTCAACAATACATGTTTGTGAAAAATAATAATAATTAAAGCTGCAAGCAGCGATGTACGGGCCCTCGCACCTTTGCGCACGTCGGGGGTACTGGCGGGATGCTGGCTTACGCGGCCAACCAAGAATGCTTTGCAAACAGTCCACCACTTCCTGTATCCACGGTGTGGCGCTAGACAATATGCGTCAACATGCATTATGTTGCTCTATATCAACTGGAGACAACATCAAGTTAATGTCATGTGAATCGGATGCTGTTTGTCATATCACACTGACTTCCTGTTGCCAGTAGGTGGCGCTATGACTGAGTGAAAATAGGCTTGTAGACATTCTCAGGTCATGACTGTTATCAAGCATGACAAGTTTGGGACAGATTTAAGAAAGTCCAGAGGAGTTATATGAGCTTGTTGTTAAATGGCTCAAAGTAAAATGGTCGCCCGCTACGGCTATGCTATTCCGTCAAATGAAAAGCTTTTGATAATTTTTAATCACAAAGGTCTTAAGAATACATTGGTCACTGAATGTGCTGACATACTACGGTAAGCGTATTGCCTCACTTCCGGTTGCCAGCGTGTGTTTTGTCCAGTGGCGTACTTTCGCAGCTCCAGCTAAACCAAGTTAATTGTGAGATATTCTTCAGTACAAGCAGCTAATTACCTACTGTACATCTTAAACATTTAAACATTAATATCTCTCTCCTTCTTGTAGCGAGATTAATTTAGCTTAGCAGCTAGCGATGGCTTCTGTCGTGTTTTAGAAAGGCTCCGGATGAACAAAGGACGTCGTGGATCGAACGGTTATAATAAAAAGTATTTAATAAAGTAAAAAGTCGTTGTGATACAAAGTACAAAAATCTCAGCTGAGGATTCGCCGGCTTCCGCGATACACAGTCTGCTCGCAGTTACCTGTCTCTCGCTTCCACTGTCGCATCCTGAACAAAAGACGCACAATGAATATATAGCACCCGAAAAGGTGTGAAATTCTCCCATTGGTTCAAAAAGTAAGTAATGTCCATTGGTGCACAGCCGGCACCCTGCAGCGTCCTTCCTGGCGATAGGAGCAAAGTTCGTTGCGCAAAAAAACTCCCCGCCCTGTCTGTGGGGGGACTGGGGGGTCTTCATTAGCATCCGAGAAAAACAAAAGTCTCCGGTGTCTCACTACGCCATTATGACCCCACCACCAGGCACGTAACCTTCTCAGGTGCGTTCTATGCAACTGGTCATTTTGAGTGTCTTTCACTAAATCCTGGTGGTACAATTCAATATTATCATGCAGACATCTCTTTATTAATTACATAGTTCCCAAAATCATAGCGGTGCAATGGAGTATTTCCATGTAGACATTTCTTTATTAATTACATAGTTCCCAAAATCATAGCGGTGCAATGGAGTATTTCCATGCAGACATTTCTTTATTAATTACAAGCTTCAAAAAACATAATACTTTTCAATAGAATATTATCCTAAAAACACTTCTTTATCAATTTTACCACTTTAAAATCATAATACTCTTCACTTCCCTCTCTCCCTCTCCTACTCCCTCTTGCTCAGTGTGTCACATGCTTAGCTGTTCCTCTGCCTCCCTTAATGATACATGTAATAAGTGTAGTTTATTTACTAGGGTCGAGGCGAGGCTCAGTGAGTTATAAGCACAGCTCCACACCATGGACGCTCAGTCGTTAGCTACAGTAGTTAGCCAGCCCCCCCGCCCCCTCCCAAAGCAGGTGTGGGCCATCCGTCCGGCCGTACCGTCTGCTAGGTCACTAAAGTTAACATTAACGTGGAATCGGTGTGTTCATATGCCAAAACAATGTCGGACTCTGTAGTTTTCTCTGGCCCTCTCCCAAATTTAATCAACAATGAGATGTATAGCCGTATGTCATCATTCAACTGCTGGTTGTCGAGGTGGTGTCCAGCAAACAATGTGGGTTTCTGGGGAAAACCTGGTCTGATTAGGAGAGACCACATTCATCCCACATTGGATGGAGCGGATCTCATTTCTGCAAATCTGACTAACTTTATTTGCAGACCTAATCCATGACAACCCAGAGTTCAGACCAGGAAGCAGAGTTGTAGTCTTCATCTAAAGCTGTATTAGTATATTATTTAATATCAGACAATCATATTGATTTATTTTGTCAATATCCAAGTCACATTAATACTCACATTCCTCGAGGCACCGGCCGAGGAGGTGGAGTAGCAGCTATCTTTGACTCAAGCCTATTAATAAACCCTAAACCTAAATTAAACAATTAATTTGAAAGCCTTGCTCTTAGTCTTCCACATCCAACCAAAACAATACAGCCAATTTTATTTGTTATAGTGTACCGGGCCCCAGGTCCGTATTCTGAATTTCTATCTGAATTTTCAGAGTTTTTATCAAGTTTAGGCATTAAAACAGATATTTATTATTGTAGGTAATTTTAATATTCATGTGGATGTTGATAATGATAGCCTTAGTACTGCGTTTATCTCATTATTAGATTCAATTGGCTTCTGTCAGAGTGTACAGAAACCCACTCACTGTTTTAACCACACCCTCAACCTTGTTCTTGTATATGGCATTAAAATAGAACATTTAATAGTTTTTCCACATAACCCTCATTCATCAGACCATTACCTAATAACTTTCGAGTTTATGCTACCGGAGTGTACGCCGTTAGGCACAAGATGTCTATCTGACAGTGCTGTAGCTAAATTTAGAGAAGCGAATCCATCTGCATTTAATTCAATACCATGTCTCAATATAACAGAGGACTCCTGTGCTAACTTCAATTTCAATTCAATTCAATTTATTTTTGTATAGCCCAAAATCACAAATTAGCCTCAGAGGGCTTTACAATCTGTACACATACGACATCCTCTGTCCCGGTGTAACAGGCCAAATTAACCCCCGTCCAGATTAAACCTGGGTATACTTTGGCCCAGGCCAGAGTATACCCCGGGGATGAACTGTCCTAGGCCAAACTATACCCGGGGGTGTAAAATAGCCTAGGCCAGACTATACCCCTCCAGGCAGGGCTGGTCCTTCCTATAGGGATCATAATGTCACGTAATCTTGATAGTTAGCTAACGTTAGCTAGCCAGTGAAGGGGTGTGACGTTCGTTATTGCCATTCAGTCGAAACGGTCATCAGGCTATTTTTAGCTAAACATAGCCATGTTCAGCTGTACCGCAATTTGCAATTTTCATTTGTTATTATTATTATTTGCTAGCTAAGTTGTAATTTGTTTTGATTCTTTAGTGTGCACTTTGCATTTCTTCTTAGCTCTTGTGATAAATAAAGGTGCAGTACTTTACTGTAGAACTGTTAAGAAGTTTTGAATTTTTCTTTTTTTAGGGGAGGTGCCAGGGGTGAAGCTTTCCTATATAAGCCCGCTTAATGCAAGCAGAGGAGTAGAGTTTGCTGAGGCGAGGTGGGATAGCTGCTTCCTCTAACACCAAACTCTTTAGTTTACCAATTTTGACAACTATGGAAGACCAACTGTATGACCAGATTTTGAGATTCAACAAAAGTATCCCCAGTGGATCTATGATCTACCTCCAGAGAAACGTGTAAATGCCAAGTCCCAGTTCAGACAAACAGCTAAGCCATATCGAGCAGAAGGAGGGATTTTTTACCATGGGGAAAAGGAGGTTCTCACCAGAAGCCGACTGCCAAATATCCTGAAGGCCAGTCATGACAACCCAATTTCTGATGGCCATTTTGGCAGAGATAAAACGTTAGCCAAAATCTCTGACCGTTATTACTGGAGTGGAATGAAGAACGACGTTCACCAACATGTCAGAGCTTGTCAAAAATGTTTTGTCATAAATCCCCAAATCAGCAAAGAGGCTCCACCACTCAACAGTATACCAGTGCCTGTAAAAGTATGGAGCTTAGTCGGGATTGATATGATCGGTCCCCTTCAGGAAACATCAAATGGCAACAAATATATAGTTGCTGCCTCTGATCATTTCTCCAAGTGGACTGAAGCAACAGGTGTTCCAGATAAGATGCGAAATGGTTGCAGAAAAGCGAATTTTCGCCGGGCGGCGAATCTCACGGCGCGAAATCGGGTGAACCGCGCGGCGCAAAATCGCGCGAACTCATTTCTGGTTCTTCTACCTGTCTCTTGGACCTCGTCCCGACGAGGCTGCTTAAAGAAGTTTTACCTTTGATTGGCCCCTCTCTACTAGATATTATCAATCTGTCTTTACAAACAGGTCATGTACCACAGTCTTTTAAAGTAGCTGTAATTAAGCCTCTTCTTAAGAAGCCCACTCTTGTTCCAGAGGTGTTGGCTAACTATAGACCGATCTCTAACCTTCCCTTCCTCTAAGATCCTAGAGAAAGTAGTCGCAAATCAGTTGTGGGACTTTCTACATGAGTGGCCAAAAGTTTTGAGAATGACACAAGTATTGGTTTTCACAAAGTTTGCTGCTTCAGTGTTTTTATATATTTCTGTCCGATATTACTATGGTATACTGAAGTATAATTACAAGCATTTCATGTCAAGTGTCAAAGGCTTTGCGCTGGCATGCTGTCAATTAACTTATGGGCCACATCCTGACTGATGGCAGCCCATTCTTGCATAATCAATGCTTGGAGTTTGTCAGAATTTGTGCTTTTTTTGTTTGTCCACCTGCCTCTTGAGGATTGACCACAAGTTCTCAATGGGATTGAGGTCTGGGAAGTTTCCTGGTCATGGACCCAAAATGGCAATGTTTGGTTCCCCGAGCCACTTAGTTATAACCTTTGCCATATGGCAAGGTGCTCCATCATGCTGGAAAAGGCATTGTTCGTCACCAAACTGTTCTTAGATGGTTGGGAGAAGTTTTGGTACTATTCTTTATTCATGGCTGTGTTCTTAGGTAAAATTGTGAGTGAACCCACTCCCTTGGCTGAGAAGCAATCCCACACGTGAATAGTCTCAGGAGACTTTACTGTTGGCATGACACTGATGGTAGCGCTCACCTTTTCTTCTCTGGACAAGCTTTTTTTTGCCCCGAACAATGGGAAAGGGGGTTTCAAAGGGGATTCATCAGAGAAAAGACTTTACCCCAGTCCTCAGCAGTCCAGTCCCTGTACTTTTTGCAGAATATCAGTCTGTCCCTGATGTGTTTCCTGAAGAGAAGTGGCTTCTTTGCTGCCCTTCTTGATGATCGGATAAATGGTTGATTTAGGTGCAATCTTACTAGCAGCAATATCCTTGACTGTGAAGCCCTTTTTGTGCAAAGCAATGATGACTGCACGTGTTTCCTTGCCGGTAACCAGAAGAAGAACAATGGTAATGGTAAATGGACCTGTACTTGTATCGCGCTTTTCTAGTCTTCCGATTACTCAAAGCGCTTTAACACTACATGACATCATTCATCCAATCATACACTGATGACAGTGGTGGCTAAGGTGCCACCTGCCCATCAGTAGTAGATAACATACATACTCATTCACACACCGTAGGCACAGCCACAGGAGACATTTGGGGTTAAGATTCTTGTCCAAGGACACATCGACATGGACTAGCGGAGCCGGGGATTGAACCGCCGATCCTGTGATTGCAGGACGACCCTGCTCACCACTAAGACACAGTCGCCCATGATTCATGTCACAATGATTTTAAGCACCACCCTCCCTTTAAAGCTTTCAGTCTGTTATTCTAACTCAAGCATGACAGAGTGATCTCCAGCCTTCGTCATCACTCTCACCTATGCTACGAGAGAATCATTGACATGTCAGCTGGTCCTTTTGTAGTAGGGCTGAAATGCAGTGGAAATGGGGGATTAAGTTCATTTTCATGGCTAAGAGGGAATTCATCTAATCACTCTTCATAACATTCTGGAGAATATGCAAATTGCCGTCATAAAAACTGAGACAGCAGACTTTGTGAAAATTAATCTGTATGTAATTCTCAAAACGTTTGGCCACTGGTGTACATAACAATAGTTTATTTGAGGATTTTCAGTCAGGATTTAGAAAACACCATAGTACAGAGACAGCACTGGTGAAAATTACTAATGACATTCTAATTGCATCAGCTAGAGGACTTGTCTCTGTACTTGTTAGACCTTAGTGCTGCATTTGATACCATTGACCATCACATCCTATTACAGAGACTAGAACAGTCGATTGGCATTAAAGGAACCGCACTAAGCTGGTTTAAATCTTATTTAGCAGATCGATCTCAGTTTGTATTTATAAACGATGAAACCTCGATGAACACCAACGTCAGTCACAGAGTTCCACAAGGTTCTGTGCTTGGACCAATTTTATTGACCTTTTATATGCTTCCTTTGGGCAATATTATCAGAAAACACTCCATAAACTTTCATGTTATGCAGATGATACTCAATTATATCTATCGATCAAGCCAGATGAAACTAACCAGCTTGCTAAACTTCAAGCATGTCTCTAAAAGGAATCTTTGGTTCAAGTTTGGTTCATTGTGTAAGGCTTACAAGTACTGTGTACTGAACCCAAAAGCACGACCAGGAGACCAGGTTGTAAGGATAGTTCTTTACTTGTGTTCAGGCAGGGGTCAAAACCAGGAGATCTGTCATAGAGGCAAACAAGTCCAAAAGGGGCAGGCAGTAATCCAGGGTCAAAAAGGGGCAGGCAGGGTCAGAACAGGCAGACTAGATACGGAGACAGGCCACCGCTGGAGAGCTTGGCAACAAACACACAAGGCAATCTGGCAGAGGACAGGTGTGAGTAGAGGGCTTAAATAGTGAGGGACCGATGAGATCATGTGCTGCAGGTGAGGTGGTGAGGAGGACCAGGTGAGGGGAATGAAGGCTGATGCTGTGGGAGGATCTGAAACGATAGGAGAGTTAGTGAACAGACAGGTGGGATTAAAACAATCTAAGGTGTGGTGGAATGTGTGACACATTGATTGAACGCTGACGGCTGGCGCACTGATGGCTGGCGCACTGATGGCTGGCGCTTCTCCTTCCGAATTTTAGCTTTTATCCCCTTCGTAAAGTATCTTGAGTTTTTTGAAAAGGGCTTTTTTACTTTCTTTTTTTTTAAGCTCTGCTTTGTTGTCCTGCTACTGGAACGGTCGGTCTTCTCATCCCTGCCTGCCACATCGCTAGCCAGCACGAGCCCACCTGTTTACCCTACCGGGATCTTTCCATCCCGGCGCGGTTAGCAGGCCTGGGTTGGACTCCGCTAGCCACCGCCGCACCAGGTTGACCTACATTCCTCGGGCAGGATCGTCAGGCTAACAGCCTGGTAGCCCCTCCAGGCTACCAGTCTTTCCTCACCGGACTTCTGGCGTCTTCCCGCTGTTATGCTGTGGATCATCTTCGTTGATACACCTGGGTTACTCATCGCTTCTCCTCTCACGTACAGCCGGCTCTTGGTCACAAGCTAACGCTAGTGCTCCCCAACCGGAACTTGCCGCCGCTGTACTCCACGTCAGATCTTCACAACTTCAATAACTACCTGCTTCCGGACTGCATGGACATTCTCAAAGAACATGGAAGACTTCGCCGTGGCCATCCTTCACACAGAGGCTCTGGCCGCATGTTTAGTTACAACTTCACGTCCCTGAACTCCATTCCATCCCTTTGGTCCTGTCGCAACCGAACTTCCTCGTTACGTCATCACAACAAACAACACGTGAATCTGTCCAATCGCCGTCCCCTTCCTCAGTCCAAACAGCCTATCACAAAGCAACGTCCCCTGAAACTGGCTTTGCTCAACACTCACTCACTCAACACCAAAAGCCTCATTCTGAATGAGTTCATAACGGACAGTAACCTTGATTTCCTCTGCCTCACTGAAACATGGCATAAACCCCTGGACTATATCTCACTTAACCAGACCATTCCCACAGGATTCACATACATTGACAAACCTCGTCCTGAGGGGCGGGGAGCTGGTGTCGCTGCTGTTTATAGGGAGGACATTAAAACAACCACCATTCCTGCCATTCATTCTTTTGAACATCTTGCCTTCAAACTCTCTGGTCCCACTCCTTTGGTAACTGCTGTTATCTACCGCCCCCCCAAGCCAAACCCCTCCTTTCTCTCTGACTTTTCTGATTTTCTGACCCAGCTATGTGCCATCTCACCCTCCATTCTCCTCCTAGGTGATTTTAACATCCACATTGATAACACTGACTATAAATCTGCCACAGAATTCCTGGAACTGCTACAATGCTTCAACTTCACACAACATATCAACTTCCCCACTCACAGCCGAGATCACATCCTGGATTTGGTCTGCTCCACTGGTCTCACAATACCTCAACTCTCCAGCCTCAACCTCAATATCTCTGACCACTTGGCTATCACCATGGACATTGACATCCCTATCCCCATCCCAAAAGTCAAGCGCAATATATCCTTCAGAAATCTTAAATCTATCTCCCCACAACTCTTTCAGCCTCTCTTGCCAGTACCATGTCTGCCTCCCCTCCCCCGCTGTCTGATAATCCCTCCGATCTGGTAAACTACTACAATAACACTCTCCTCCTGTCTTGATCAGCTAGCTCCCATTAAAATCAAAACTGTTTCATTCACACACTCAGCTCCCTGGTATACTCCTGAACTCCACCATATGAAATCCTGTAAGCGCCAGCTTGAAAGACTCTACAAGAAAACAGGTTTAACAGTCCATCTCCAAGCCCACTCTGACTACCTTCAACAATACAAAGACGCTCTTACCTCAGCCCGGTCCACTTACTACTCACACCTCATACTCTCTGGCTCCTCTCAAAGTCAAAGTCAGTCAAAATCAGCTTTATTTGTCAAATTCTCTACATTCGCAAAAGATACAGAGGAATTAAAATGATGTTTTGCTCTTGTACAACGGTAAAGTGCACATATAATAAAGTGCATGCAGATAATAAATAGATTAAAAAAACACATCTCTAAAATACAAAAGACTAAAATACAGACAACGTTGAGACAAGATATGTATTAAAAAACGATCATTTTGTATTAGCATCAGTATGTATATATTAAAAAACGATCATTCTGTATTAGCAGCAGTCGGATAGACAGACAGAGGAGTCTAGAAGAGGGGAGGGAGTGGGGAGAGAGTTCAAGAGGTCCTCACTGATGTGCACCCCCAGGAATTTGGTGCTGCTCACTCTCTCTATATCAGCACCTTGATGGTCAGTGGTGGGTGTTGAGTGTGGCCTCTCTAGAAGTCAACAACAATCTCCTTGGTCTTGCTGCTATTCAGAAAGAGGTTGTTGTCTCTGCACCACATGGTCAGAAGGCTGACCTCCTTCCTATAGTGGGTCTCATCATCCATGGTGATAAGACTCACCAGAGTTGTGTCATCCGCCATCTGATTGGTGCTGTATGTTGGTGTGCAGTCGTAAGTCAGCAAGGTGAAGAGCAGTGGACTGAGCACACAGCCTTGAGGGGCCCCTGTGCTCAGTGTGATGCTGCTCGAGGTGTTGTTGCCGATGTAGTATATTTTGCTCTGTAATGCATGAAGATAGCATATGTGAAGGGGCCTGTGACTTTGGAATATACAACACCAACACGTACTGCTTGTGGCCTCTCACTGAGGAAGTCCAGCAGCCAGTTACACAGCGAGGTGTTTATCCCGAGGTGGTCTAGTTTGCAGATGAGTTGTTGTGGTATTATGGTATTGAATGCTGAACTAAAGTCCATGAACAGCATTCTCACATACAAGTCTTGTGTCCAGGTGGGTGAGGGCTGGGTGTAGAGCAAAGCTGATAGCATCCTCCGTGGAACGTTTGGCGCGGTATGCAAACTGGAGAGGGTCCGGGGTGGGGGGAAGAATGGATTTGATGTGTGACATGACTAACCGTTCAAAACACTTCATGATTATGGGGGTCAGTGCCACCAGACAGACTGGACCTGCTGCCTTGCGGGTGTTGATAGTGGAGAGTGTCCTTTTCACGCTGGCAGTAGACAGGCACAGAGCCTGATCGTGGGGAGGGAGCGGAGTCTTGTGTGGACGTGTGCTGTTCTGTGTTTCAAACCGTGTAAAGAAGCTGTTGAGGTTATTTAGCAGAGATGTTGCTGTCGCAGATCTGTGGCATGGGTTTGTAGTCCGTAATGGTCTGAATGCCCTGCCACAGGCTCTGTGTATCTCTGCTGTCTCTTCTCAACAATAATCAAGCTCCTCAAACCCAGGGACAACATCCAAATCCTTCATAGTGGACAAATGCAACTTTTTCCTTTCATTTTTCAAAACAAAAATCGACACCATTTACAGTAACCTGAACACCTCCCCCGCTCTTTCCATCTCTCCACCATGTCTCCCAGCCATCTCACCACTCATCACAGTAATAATTAACTCCTCCCTCAGCTCAAGCTCAGTCCCCGACACACTTAAACTGGCTGCTGTCACCCCCATCCTCAAAAATCCTGGACTTGACCCTGACACCATGAGCAATTTCCGGCCCATCTCCAATCTTCCCTTCCTGTCAAAAATACTGGAACGCATTGTCGCTGCCCAAATCAAAGCCCACCTCATCTCCAACGATCTATTGGAGCCATTTCAATCTGGTTTCCGCTCACAGCACAGCACTATAACAGCCCTTCTCAAAGTCACCAATGACCTCCTCCTCTTCTCAGACTCTGGTCACCTCAACATTCTCATTCTCCTCGACCTCACTGCAGCTTTCGACACCATCAACCACAACATCCTTCTCTCCCACATCGAATTGTCCCTCAACATCACCGGAACTGTGATAAAACTGACATGATCATCATCGGTCCCAAATCCCTCACTAAAACCAGTCACATTTTCTGCCTCACCATCGACAACTCCACTCTGTCTCCCTCCCCATACATCCGCAACCTCGGAGTCATGTTTGACAGCAACCTCTCCTTTGAACACCACGTCAAACAAATCACCAGAACTGCCTTTTTTCACTTAAAAAACATAGCCCGTCTCCGCCCATCACTCTCCTCATCTGCTGCTCTGATCCACGCCTTCATCACCTCCAGAATTGACTACTGCAACAGTATTCTTTATGGCACATCATCCAAAATCATAAATAACCAAACTAAATCCAGTACATTTAGAACTCTGCTGCTCGCCTGCTCACCCACTCCCGCTCCTGTGATCACATCATCCCTGTTTTCCAGAACCTCCACTGGCTCCCCGTCCCACAACGGATCCAATACAAAGTCCTTCTCCTCACTCACGAAGCCCTTTTTTCACCTACGTAACATTTCAAAAATCAGACATATACTGTCTCAAAAAGATGCAGAAAAATTTGTTCACACATTTGTTACTTCTAGACTAGGCTACTGCAATTCCTTATTGTCAGGCTGCTCTAATAAGTCTTTTAAATCTCTCCAGTTGATCCAGAATGCTGCAGGTCGTGTACTAATAACAACAACTAAGAGAAGAGATCATATTACTCCTGTAGTAGCTTCTCTGCACAGGCTCCCTGTAAAATCCAGAATCGAATTTGAAATCCTTCTCCTCACCTACAAAGCCTTAATTGGTGAGGCACCATACTTTAAGGAGCTTACAGTACCATATTACCCCACTAGAGAGGTTATAGTACCATATTATCCTACTAGAGCTTATAGTACCATATTACCCCACTAGAGAGCTGTGCTCACTGAATGCGGGGCTACTTGTGGTTCCTAGAGTCTTAAAAAGTAGGATGGGAGCCAGAGCCTTCAGTTATCCAGCTCCTCTTCTATGGAACCAGCTTCCACTTTCAGTCCGGGGGGCAGACACATTCACCACATTTAAGAGTAGACTTAAGACTTTCCTCTTTGATAGCGCTTATAGTTAGGGCTGGCTCACGTTTGCCCTGGTCCAGCCCCTAGATATGCTGCTATAGGCCTAGACTGCTGGGGGACATCTTAGGACACACTGAGCTCCTCTCTCCTCTTCTTTCTCTCCTTCTGTATGAATTCATTTCCCATTAATGCACATTACTAACTCTTTCTGCTTTCTCGCCTCACAGGTTTACATGGATCATGGTTTTATCTGGACCCTGGTCCTGCCTGACACCTACTGCTATTATCATTAATATTAATAGTTGCATTGCTATTAGTATTGCCAATACCATTACTGCTTCTATTATCATTATTATTCAACTTTTTCATTATCCTACTACTCTCATTACATGAATCATTTCTGTCATATGCATTGAATGTGTTCAATGTTCATTATGTACACATAACATCTATTGTACTTCTGTTCATCCTGATAGAGGATCTTCCTCTGTTGCTCTTCTGAAGGTTTCTTCCCTTTTTCTCCCCATAAAGTTTTTTTTTGGGGGGGGGGCTTATCCTGAACCGATGAGAGGATGTCGTATGTGTATAGATTGTAAAGCCCTCTGAGGCTAATTTGTAATTGATTGAAGTGATTTTGGGCTTAACAAAATAAATTGAATTGAATTAAGATTGTACTGCCCAAACTGAAGTGGATCTGACCAAATCCCTAGGAGGAGTTTGTTCACGTACAGCGCCTAGAAATAGGCAAAGATTTAGGAAAAAATAAAAATAAATCTAAATGGCCTCCTTCCGGTACGGATTAGAGCATCTGTGCCAAGTTTGGTTATGTTTGGAGCATTTTGAATACCTCAAAAACACCTTTGCTTTTCATGGCGAAGAATGCGTCGCCACGGCAACAGCGTTCCACAAAATCTCAAAAGCTTTGTGGGCTGGCATTATGAAGTTCTTACATTTGTGTGGAACTAATTTGATGTCACTATGATTTACCTAAGCAAGCCAAAGTATACAGACTTTAACTTCTTGTTACCAGGTGGTGCTATGTCGATAGTTTAAAATTGGCATGTAGATGTCTTCAGGTCTGGTGTCTCATCAAACATGTGACATTTGGAAAATATTTGACCATGTGGAGTCGAGTTAACGGCATTGTGTCCTAAATCGAACGGTTGTTAGCTAACTTTCCAATAAAATTCCACTTAAAATATTGCTAAAAATGATCGTATAACGTTTTCAGGCGATTTAATGGTGTTAAACTAAACTTTAACTTCTTACCTTTCCAGCCAAGTTTAGTTTTAATTTTTAGAGTTAGCTTTGACTTTATTAGAGCCGGTAAAAGGAAGCTAACGCCGGTAAATTAGCCGTGCGCCGCTATTGTCCTGAGTTGAACGATCTTCTATCCTCATAGTAAACACCGGGCGCTGATGATTTTTAGGGGATATTAACTTGTTCCTTGGTCACCAAAATGGCCATCAGGGCTGTCAACACATCCGGGACCGTAGTTCTGTCCTTCACAATAATATATCACGCTTCAACAACTCCAAACTATGCAATAAAAGCTCCGTAATGTCCATTTGAGTGAATATTATAACCTGCTGGATGTTTTGTTCTCTTCACATGTCAATCACTTGTAAAACACCAGCTGATTCATGACATTTAACAATCATGCACACATATTCTATATAACAATTACTATCATAACACACAGTGCAGAGTAAGAGATATATTACAACTAAAAACACAAGTATTCATGATTGAAAAGCTACATTGTTAAAGCAAAAGACAAATGACTCGTGCAAATCATTGAAAAGATGATACATTTATTTAAATACATACAAAACAAAAACAAAATTAAAGTTAAACATCAGGACACAAATAACATTTAAAATAGTCATCTTCCTCATCCAGCTCCTCGTCCCAGCCGACACACATGGCGTGATACCATGTGTGGCAGCTGTCACACTGGACCCACGACACCAATCCCTCCGTGCTCTCGGGGGGATCAGGTTCCCTGCACCGGCCACACACCCAAACGGTTGCCTCCGTCTCTTCGGGAGTGTGACCTATTAACAGATTATTTTTTTTAGTTTTAATTAAAGAAAATGATCAGAGTTTCATGGGTTGGCATACAAAGAAAGCTAACATTAAGTACACTACCGGTGGATGTCATGGGTCCAGCAGACAAGGACCTGGATGACGACGGTCCCGTCTCTGCAGGTTTGGCGGCTGTATGAATAACAGAAAAAGCATAACCATGTTTTGTTTAGTCTTCATCACGGCTAATGTCACCATCATGTTATAATATTGCTTGTTTTTTTCAGGTTATAAAAAGCATTTACAGTGGGAGGGAGAGGGACGAGTTTGGGACCCATGGAGGCCAGAGCCCGCCGCCGATGTTGATGGCTCTAAAATAATAACCATATTTTATTATTACAATACTAAAATACATACTCATGATAATGTCTATGCTTCACAATAGTTAATGCATTCAGATTTATACGTGACTTCAAATGCAAAATAGGTGTGCACTGACCAGGAGACGGGGGAAGGTGGCGGTGTTCAGCAGGCAGGCTCAGAAGCGTTGTTGTGCTGCTACAGGCAGGCAGCCGGGGGACCGTGGGAGGCACAAGAGGGGGCCGAGCAGGATGAGGGACCGGCGATGGAAAGGCCGGAGCTGGTGGCTAAAGTAGCCCCGAGGGACACTGGTCTTCTGCGGCTGGGGCGGTAGCCGCCAGACAGGGTAGAGGAAGGGGCTGCCAGGCCGACTCCGGCCCGCTGCTGCTCACGGTCTTTTCTGGCCAGAGCTTGGGCCTCCCTCCTTGCAGCACGGTCCTCCGCCTCCTCGATGACGTCGGACATCTCCTGGGCTGTCAGCAACCTGGCCTTGGTGGTGTTCCTCCTGACCTTACCGGTGTGCCGGTTATAATTTATTTCGGCCAGGAGGTGGGCCAGGTCGACTGTTATCCGGCCTGATGTTACCAGGGGATGGGTGATGTAAGGATTGGGGGGGTGGGGGGGGAGGAGGAGGGGCAGGTGGAGGTTGGTTCTGGGGATCGGGTATTGGGGGTGGGTTCAGGTGATGGGGGAAAGGGGCTGGGGAATGGGGATGTTGGGAGGGAAGGGCAACATCAGGCGCAGCCCAGGAAGATGCCGATGGGGTTGACGGAGGAGGTGAGGAGGTCCCACGCCGCAGCCCGGACGGCATGACCCATGACCAATCAATGGCCATTGGGTCCAGAGGGTAGAGGCCACACCTCCTGAACCCAGCCACCACCACCCTGCTGGCGACTTCCCGTAGAGAGCATCGGGAACCCCTTGTTTGTTATAGGGGCCCCCTGGATATCCCCCCTTATAAATGATGAAAGGGGGGACATCCTCCCCAGCCGCGTTCAGGCAGGCCAGGACGGTGATATGTTCCCTGGTTCCCTGGGCCTGCCTGTAAGCGTGTTTAGTCCCCCGGGGCACGGTAACCTTTCTCCTTGAAGAGTCCAGCTGAAACCCCGTCTCGTCGCAGCTATATACCTGACGGGGTTTCTCCCTCAACCTGTGCTCCTCCAGGGTGGTGGTGAGGAGTCTGAAATACTCCTCAATCAGCCCCCTCTTGGCGCAGGACCTGAGGCTTCGTCAGTGGAAACCCGTGACTGGCAGAGTACAAACAGTACTCCACCAGGAAATCCTCATCTTCAGGGGTGAAGAGAGTCCTCTGACCATGGACACAGTCAGAGGACACCCTTCCACTGACTCGGTCACTCAGGCTGGACTTTGGGACCCCAAACTGCCGGGCTGCCTCCCCTAGACTGAGCCTGCCTGCTTTCACCTCCACTAGGGCCTGTGCAATGGCCTCCTGGGTCCACTTCCTCGTCTTCCTCTCCCTCTTCCAGATTTCCCGGATGTTTGGCATCTGCAAATACACATTCATTTTGGTACAGTCAGAAACTAAATTCAAAATTAGTTTTAAAGCCACGTTTCATGTCTTAATAAGGTTGATGATAAATTACCAGATTACCATGTGTAGACACATGCATATTTAGTACATGCATAGACATATATGTATATATATTTATATATTTACCTTAAACCATTGCAGATTTACATTTTCTATATCCATCTTTTCTTTTCTTGATCCTCCTGTAAAGGAAAAAAATCTCAGACACACGTTACCTACCTTTCTTGTCTTTTCTACTTCTTTTCTTCCTTCTGTCTGTCTGTCGTTTCTTTTCTTATTTCTGTCTGTCTGTCGTCTCTTTTCTTCTTTCTGTCTGTCTGTCATCTCTTTTCTTCTTTCTGTCTATCGTCTCTTTTCTTTTCTTTTCTTCTTTCTGTCTGTCTGTGTGTCGTCTCTTTTCTTTTCTTCTTTCTGTCTGTCTGTCTGCTGTCTCTCTTTTCTTTTCTGCTTCTTTCTACTCTTTTCTGCTTCTTTTCTGCTTCTCTCTCTTCTCCCTCTTCCTCTCTTCTCCTCTTCCTTCTCTGTCTCTGTTCTCTATCTTTTCGGGCAGGAACATAAACCACACAAGAGAGAAATTGAGTCAAAAACATGACATTTTGGTGAACCTTATATATAACCTAGCACTGTATTATATTGGAGAATTATCTACATAAACAATATGTCTAATCATAAGAATCACTGCTGACTTTCAACAAATGTACAGACAGTCTCTCTCACTCTCAAACACACACACACATTATTTGCATCACTTATTAGATCATTGTTCATGAATATACTTAACGTAGCCTGGCTTATGAAAAACAAGAAAAAAATGTTTTTTTATTATGTCTGCCTTTGTTTCAGAGCTACAAACAAACAGCTGCTGCTTTTAACTTGCTGCGATTCTCTGATCGTTTTTCCCGCTGTTCAACTTCAGACATCAAACATTTCTGCCCCCTCCCTCTCCTCCCTCGACTACAGATTACGTCACACATGATGCTATATTTTCATTGGCTAGACAAAGTAGTGTAAAGCTAGCTATAAAATACACTCATATGCTAACTCATATTAGCAGTACGATGAAAATACAGAGATACTTTTCAGAGTAAAGATTGTCGCCCGAGCGTCACCCGAGTGTTCTTACTGCTTTCTCTCATCAAAGTCACTTTCCTAGAGTATTTAGACACGTAAACGTCCATATATATTCATGAAATTTGACACGTAGATTCTTTGATATGTATAAATGAATACTACTTACTTTGATGGCGATCGCCGAAGAAAAATGCCGCGAAAAGACCGGAAAGTGCATCACGACTGTGGCTCAGGGCTAAAGTGTCTCATCACGGCTCCTGCAATTCATGTCGATGTGTCCTTGGGCAAGACACTTAACCCCAAATTACTCCCGAAGGCTTGGTTGTGATTGTGATGGATGTGAATATGCGTTTAGTCCTGATAGGTAGGTGGCACCTTGCATGGTCGTTCCTCCTATTGGTGTATAAAAGGGTGAATGGTGAATTTAGAGCTTCTTATGTTTATATACCTGGGCTTTTATAAATGAACATGTGAGTAGTTTGTTCAGTTTAAGTTGCCATCCCAAAGCAGGCATGTTCTGATGAATCTGAAACTTGCCACGGGTGTGACCTAGTCATTGTTTTGCAAGTCTCAAGAAAGTTTCAAATCTTTGCACTCAAGACCCAAGTCATGTACAATGTTCTAAACTTTGAGTTTATCTATATATGTAATGTAATATCATCTTAACAACAGAGTAATAATGGACCTTAAGCGGTAGTTCAGAAAGGAAGACTCTCTTTCCACTCCTTTTTCATTCATAAATCTCTCTGTCTCTATTTCTCCCTGTGATTACTTTATCAGCTGATGGTGGCGTCCACTTTAAATTAACCAACCAGACGCTGCACAGTTTCCTTAAGCCAGTCATATCAGCCCCATCTAAATCTGGCATTAATACGTGGCATCAGACTGGATTTCCTTGATCATATTTCACATCTGACCGGTACCTGAAGCAACATGGCCCCCAATAGCGCAAACCCTGGTGCTGTTTTAATGCAGGGTTGATTCTGGTCTGAACGCTCGCTAATTAAAAAGTAAACTCTGTATGTTAGCCCAGTAGTAGACCACTTACCCAATGTGAGCAGGGACAGAATCCATCACCTGGTGTCTCCTATACAAGACAAGTACAGGGTTTGTTCTTAGAGAAGAGGTGAGGTCACCACAGCAGGATAACAACAGCATTGTATTGGTATAATCACCAACTTTATCCTCCGAGGCAAAGGTAAAAGAATGAAAAAGTTCTTGCTTTTCTAGGCCATTCATCACTTATGGTCATTGCTGCTGCTACTGGCTCAGGCTACCCAGGAAATGTAGAGTTGTGAGTTTGTTGTTTTTACTTTGTAGGTGAATGGATGTTGGTAGAGCCAACACGTTTATTCAATGTGACACCAGTGAATTAACAGCTACATAAATCTTTTTTTCTTTTTTTTTCTTTATTTTGGGGCGGGCAGTTAGCCAGAAAATCAGCAGCTCAATGCATTGGGACCAACTGGCACTGGGACAAAAGCTAATCCTCTACATCATCCTCATGAAGACTTAGCTATTGACAGGAATATGCAGCATCTCTCTAGCGCCTGGTTTTATATTGTTGTAATATTACAGCTGACAGGTTGCACAGTCACACGAAGCAGTTAATAATAACCACGGTGACAGTTCTCATGGTCTTTCCTCTCCAAATGAGGTTATTGTTTACTGCTCTGGACAGCATTATCTTCCATGGACTTGTTTGTGGGTTGCTGTCATTTTGTTCATCCTGCAGAGATAAAGGCTCTGACAACTGAATAGTTTGTGCTTCTTCCTGCTTTTAGTATATAAATGAGCATTTTTATACACAGGGTTTTCAATGAACAAAGCCAAGTTTGGGATAAATGCTAAATATATTGTTATTTTTAAAGGAGTAGCTTGAATTTACATTTTATTCAAGAGTTGGGAGTGTTTTCACACTGAAACATGGGCAAAGGGAAAGCATATTGTTTGTTGTTAATTTATGGCTATAGCATGGCACTGAGACTGCAAGGAGAAGTACATAGGGCCACCCATACTCAAACGCTAGATTCATAATGTCATTTCATAAATGGCTATTATTAACACACAGAAACACACAATTCTCTGCCACTCTCTAGGTTGGTTGTTTTTTCTATTTTCGAGCATTTCCCATTGTTGTAGAACTGAAAACACTGGCACACATACACACACATTGCTGTTATTCATGCTGCTGTTATCCCTGTTTGGTTGAAAGTAAACTTAAGAAAGGTGGGGAGTGGACATGAGCAGCCAGTGGGCAGACAGACCTGTTGCATCAATAAAACTAATTGCAAAGCTAATGATTTTCTCTGCAAATGCACTTCAAAGTGTTTGCTGCTAATCCAGAAGGTTGGCAGGTGAGATAAGGAGTAATGAGCAGAGATTTAAGGTTATCTATCCGTGCTGACTTGTGAGGGAGGGGTAATTATTATTTGTCTGTGATTTATTGTTTGTGGTGTGTTGATGTTACCCGACCGTTGAGGGCTGGACTTTTGGAGCTTTTATGGTGACAACTTCAGAGGAAGTTTGTGCTTTTGACGATCCACTACGGTCGCAGTAAACACATAAAAACGTTGTGAATTCAAAGAGCACTTGCTTAAGTTTAGGCAACAAAACCACACATGATCAATTGTTGTTTGGTTTAAAAAATATTAAGATTCTAAATTGAAAGTGAAATTGAACATTGCTGACACAAAGAAAAACAGCAAGCTGGTTTCACAAGGGACATGAATAGCTGTCTCCTGGTTGAAAGACCAACATTTAAGGCTGTAAACATGTTTATAATTGCCATGGGATGCAGCCTCGGTCTGGTTTGTGTAATAAAGTAATGCAAACCATTGCCTGTTCACTGTGTGTTTTTTTTTCTTTGTGGTCCAAGGCTAAATTCTCTGTATGAATTGAAATGTATTGGTAGTGTATTATTGCATGTTGACAGACACATTTATGTAAAAACAAAAAAGCACTGAAATTGTATATAATATGTATTCCTGTTACCCTAATAATGGAAGTGCAATTGACAAACTCTTGAAGCTGAAGTCATTTGGCAGTTTTTAACTTTTATCGTAAAGGTGCAACCTGTAATACTGTGCGACCTGCTCCAAGAAAGAGGTCAGCATTTCACCTCTATTAGCTCATACAATCAAAATTCACAGTAATTTATTCAAAACAAGCCAACTACTAAATGAAGCCATAGCATAAGACCATTCTCTTGCATGCCTAAGCCCGTAATTTATTTCTCATACATCTGCCAATCACTTCTCTCACGCATGCTCACTCATTATTTACTTGATGTCATTGTTCGGGGCTGTCAATCATGACATCAGCTGTTTAGATCAGCTGGTCTCCTCTGTCCAATAAGCACAACGAAACAATTACATGGTGAACCTATCATCTTGCTGCTGTCTCTTTTAAATATAACTGTCTCTCTACCTTCAGTTCATTCATGTTGCTGTTACGCACCCCTCCAACTCCCCATCTCCACCCAGTCTTTGCAGATCCATCAGCTTTATCAACTCATCATTCTATCAGCCTCATCAGGGTCCACCACCACCAGGGCTGGATTCCACAAGGGGATTTATCTTGTTGCTAATCGGGGCAGACGGCCCTCGATTACAAATCTCCCTGTAGAGTCCAAGCGCCAAAGACTCTGTCGAGACGTTATCATCACATATCTGTTAACAATAAACAATTATCTTTTCTTTATTTGACTGGTCTGATTGAACTACCCAAAATTCATCCAAAACACTGAAAGTCTGGGAGCTGGTCTAACTAACACTATCTTATAATCTTCCCGTGTGGCTTTGGCCTACAGTCATCTGTGTGTGTGTTAACTAACCTGGGTCTGGACGTTACGTACAACATTATGTTTGCTTGGGTTGACTACTGTTTTTGTGTCTTCTTTTGCTGGGTAGAGAATAGCAGTGGCGCCGAGGGCCAAGCCTCGGTTAGCGGCTGTGGCAGCTCGAACTTGGCAAACTTGAATCCCATACTGCGGGCTGGTGGGGCGCTGGTCTAACCTGAGTAACTGCAGCAACACAAAGTTTACTGATTTGTCGGGATGGCCCCCCAGGATCATCACCCCGGTGCTGGGAATTTGCTCTCGCTGAATTCAAGCTAACTTCTAACGAGAGCTCCACCTGTCCTCCAGAGCTGCTTCACACTCCCGGAAAGCAGCTTCTCAGCACTGAGGATGAAGCGAAAGTGCGAGACAATTTCTCTTTTTTCCACTTCAGATTTAATCCAGTAAACGAAATATCCAAACAGACATTGACCATACATGTATTATTGACAAGCCCTCGGGGCAGCACTACTTCTTCATCCTCTCATGTTGGACTGAGGACAAACTGGACACTACAATGACTCACTATTGTCTCAGGAGGTACATGAGGTTTTACAAGACAGGAAGGGCCAGGGCTTTCAACAGATATCTCTACAACACAATACATAGACATCAATACTGTTACTTCTTCACATTCTGTTGACAATGTTAGTTCATTTTTTGTTGTTGTTTTAATTTAAATTCTGGCCAGATCTTACACATTGCACCTTTGATTGAGTCTAATTTAGTTTTTTTGTGAAAGACACAGCGGAGAAGTCATGTGATCAGGAAGAATAGTTAAGTTTTACTGCTGAAACACAGAGGTTTGGATATTTAGCTTTATGTACAGCAGGAATAATGAGAGAGAGAGAGCTGCATTTAATGTGCTGTTAAAAACGCTGACAGCAAGGAAGTGTTGTTTTAATGAACACTATAGACTGGGACCAGGATCAATTGATGGTAAACTAAAGTGGCTGTGCATACTATTTAATCTCAGGATATTCTATCTTCTATTTTGTATAATTTACTGACCCAAAATAGTGGCTTCAGAGTTAAGTTACACTTGGTGATTAAGATTGTGAAATTATTTTGTCACTATAGGTAAACACAGATATACCAGATATAATATTGTTTAAAGCCTTTTTCACATGGTATATGGATGCTGTTATGGTAACTTTTAACATGCACAATAATGACAGCCAATCAAACTAGAGTTCCTCATTTGGACTTTTAGTTGTATTAAAATCATCAAGTGAACTGAGTATGTTTTCTGGTTTACTTCAAAATCTTAAAATCTAAAAGATGTATCTATAACTTAATGTACAGCTTGTGTTCAGTTCCAAAAGTTTATCTTCAAACTTGTGAGTAAAAACAATATTTGAGCAAAAAAGATCACCAACTAGCTCCCAGAAGACACACCAGTGCAGTAGGTTCTATTTCTCATAATAATACAGAATATACCTCTGATTGTTAGGCCTTTTTTTAAATGTAGCAAAGTACAGTGAGGTAAATAGTGGCTCATATCGGCACGCTGCCGTTGTGGCTATTTGCTAGAACAGTCAAATCAATGGAATATATTAGCATGTGTGAATGGCCACGTCTTCCTGTTGGTTTTCTTGGGGTATGTTGAGACATGACACAGCAAATACCAAGTAGCATCAACTTAACAAGGCTCATGAAGAGTGTGTGATCTCATTTAATACAGCAGTGGATCAAAACTAAAACAGTTTTATATGTTAAAACAACTTCTATTCAAACTAGCATTTTAAGGTCATGTTTGAGAAATTGAAACTTGGGAAATCTCATTTTCCTCCTCTTCTCAGAGATGTTGTTTTGTTGTCAGATAATCTACAGTCAAAATGATGATTTCATCAAGGCTAATATGCTACCTATAACCAATGCAAAAATATACCAAACATAATCAGGCACACCACTGCTGTACTGAGACGATTACCCACACCAATGCTACACCACACTACAGGCATTGGGACTTGTCAGAGCAGGACAAGCACAAGAAACCAGCCATCATTAAAGTGGTTAATTGCACCTGTGCTTTTCCTGTTTTCACATGTCAACATGTCCACTGTAAATAATGTCTATGGGTGCATCTTAATTCTGTTAATTGCATCCACGTTTCCCTCATATATTTTTCTTCCGTCTCTTACCCCGGGAATGCAAGGAAAAATGCAAGGAAAAGATGCAAGTGAGGGAAACGTGGCGATAATTCAATTCAATTTATTTTGTACAGCCCAAAATCACAAATTACAAATTATTCTCAGAGGGCTTTACAATCTGTACAAATACGACATCCTCTGACCCTCACATCAGAACAGGACAAACTCCCCCCAAAAAAACCTTTAAGGGGAGAAAAAAGGAAGAAACCTTCAGGAGAGCAACAGAGGAGGATCCCTCTCCCAGGATGGACAGGAGTACAATAGATGTCATGTGTACAGAATGAACAGCATAACAGAGTTACAACACATATGACAGAAATGATTCATATAATGAGTAGTAGGCATGATGAAAAAGTTACATCTACCAATAATAACAGCAATGGTGTCAGGTTTCCTGTTTTATTTTGAAGGTTCCCTGTCTCATGTTTCCTCGTGTCACTTCACTTCCTGTCTTTGTGATTGTCTAATTGAATCCTCCTGTGTGTTTGTCTTGTCCCTCCTTGTGCGTTCATCTGTTTTGATCATTCTGTTCCCGTGTCGGTTTCGCCTGTTCATTGATTAATTAAAACCTTGTTTTGCACTTAACTACCCTGTTTGTGAGTCTGCATTTGGGTCCTGCCATCGTCATTCTGCAAACTATGACAAACAGTGGATATAGTAAAACAATAATGATAATAAAAGCAGTAATGGTATTGGCAATAATAATAGCAATGCAACTATTAATAATAATAATGATAATACCAGTAGGTGTCGGGCTGGACCAGGGTCCAGATAAAACCACGATCCATAGAAACCTGTGAGGAGAGAAAGAACAAAGACTCCGGAGAAGGAGCAAGGCCAAGCCCCCCCATCAAACGGTCAAGGCTGCTATGGAGCCCACACTGTCAATAACTGCGGTAACTGAATATTATCAGATTTTTGGAAATATGTAAACAGGATTTAAGCAGACAGAATATCAAACTGATTCAGATGTGAAAACAGCTTAAAAATATAATGATAAAATCTTAGGCCAACAGATGAGTGTTGAGCAAGGCACCATAACCCCTAAACTGCTTCCAAGGCAGTACACCTGCCCCCTGCCCCTAACACTATGGATTTAACTGTGTGCTGTGTTGTGTACATGTGTAACAACAAAAGATGATTTACATTTGACATTTAATATACTGTGCTAATGTTAGCTTTCCAAAAATTTAAATATAAAATAAGAAGTTTGCTGTCGATGTCCTCTAGAAGGTCACAGAAGCGTTTTGTTAACTCCCCTAACAGCACTATCAACACTCTGGTTAAGGTTTGGTTGGTTTCGGGCACAAAACTGACATGGTTAGGTTTACGGAATTAAAATAATCACTTATTAAGTTTAGGGGAGCTTCGTCGTCATGGTTACAGTATCAACCAGTTGCTTCAAGATTGTTGTTGTACAATATTGACTCAGTTTGAAATGAGGAAGAAAACATTGGTCTCTGGTGTTTAAGTTAGATGTTTTGTAGACCCTTCCATCCTCCCTGACCTCCTAAGTATCACCTGACTTCCTCTTTTTCTCCCATCATAATTCTGACAGCCGCCAGAGTACGCTTTCACAGGAACATAAACACATGAGTGCTGAAACAACTAATGCTCTTCTTTTTGTGAGAAATGTCTCCTCCTTTTTCTTAACTTGGATTGGACAGGGGTCTGGGCTGGTCGGCTTTTGCATGAATAGGTTCCTCGATGTTAGATAGCCATTCAGTAACCTGATCGATTGTTAGGTGAGGCACCTCCTACAAATATTTGTGATGGAAATTCATTCAATGACACGGAAACTTCAATGTCATTTAATCAAGAAATGTTAAATGATCTCAATATGTGTTGCTGGTGGGAGTCAGATCATCTAAATATCCGCAACCTCTGGCCAAATGTTGTCTGTCTTTCTTTTTATTCAAGTACAACACTCTATTACAATATAATAAACTGTCCAGGATTATATGAACCACAGGTGAATTGTATTTCTTAGTAGCATTTCCCCTTTGAGGACTACAATGCTGTGAATCACGTTTTAATGAATACTTTTGTCTCTTATTTCCATAAAGAAACAATGATTTCTGGTGATGTTGTTTTCAAATCCCTGCTTTGTGGAATAGCTTTCCCTGAAGAGCATTTCAGGGAGCTGTGAATCTGTAGCTCCCTGCAGAGTCTTAGCTTTGGAACCCCCCCATCATTGTCTGTAGCTGGGGTTGAAACTCTTCCAATGTGTCATAAGAATGATAATGGGCTTTTTCCACTCTTCTCTTTATGGGCTGTATCATTTTGGAGACTATTTGGAAACAGTATAAATTTTGACACAGCCGGGCAAATCTGCATTCATGGATGTGTCCCAAGAAGCCACTTCATGAAGGACATTTTGAGGATTGAGGTCAGAGAAAAGTAGAAGTATATTCGTTGATGAAGGTCTTGCTTACTTTTGTGGATCCTTTTCCCCTCACAACTACTCAGTCTCCTCCTAGTAGCCAAACAAACCGCCCCAAAAAAGTCATCAAACTGTTCACTGTGTCTCTCGGCGTAGAGTAGCGGCTGGTGGTTGGTGATGCACTCAGGTGCGTTATAACTAGCGGCAGTGCATCATACCTGTAAAACCTGTAGGAGGAGACTCTCTCCTCTGGATATCACACTATGCTACTGTAAATTTCAAGCATTGTTAGCATTAGCATTGCTTTTGTATATGAAACTTGTCAAAGCACAGCACAGATTAAAAATATTAGTTTGTCACATAAAAACGACACAGAGAACACTCCAGTTAACAAGAAAAAAAATGAATGGTCATTTCACCACACATACCTAACACATCCACTCACAATATATGTATTCTATCTTACCCAGTTTGTATTGCTCAGCAGGTCTACAGGAGGCCAACAATAAGGCTAACAATTATTTCTGATGCACTTAATACATTGAAGCCTCTGTGTAGTTATAATCTACAAATAAAAATGTTGGCCATGAGAATAATTTAGACTGAGACAATCCGGGTGAAAAAACTTTTTTTTGACATGCCAGTAAAATGGCTTCTCAGGTGTTTGTGTCTAGCAAGCCAGTCAGCGTCCTGTGAGGACCTATAGGTGTGGTTTAAGTGCGTGCAAGATGACTCAGAGAGGTGACTGCTTCTAAAGAGGTCAGCATGCTGCAATAGCGTCAGTTATATCAGATATGTAGTGTATTTCTTAGAAAAGAGCAAAACTCGGCACAGAGGGCCCGACAGCCTTTTGAAACTGCCACGCCTGCTGCACGCACTCCCCGACCACTGTTCGGCGTATTATTGTTCATGTTGGAATCAACGACACCCTCCAACAGTCTCCAACAGACTGAGCTGACCAAGATTGATTTAAAAATTCTCCTACATGTCTTAAACAGCTGTGGACTCTCCGTTTTTATCAAGCCACTCGGCCGAGGATCGCAGCGCTTCAGCAGAGTCCTCAGTCTTCACACCTGGCTGCAGTCCGCCTGCAGGACCCACAACGTGGGCTTCATTGACAATTTGAATCTGTTTTGGGACCACTCTTCCTCTTAAGAACGATGGTATTCACAACAAGCTGGGTAGCCGCCTGCTCGCGGCTAATTTGCAGCACGCTGTACAATCCTATTTACTCTTCACACACACACACACCCTCCTCTTCTTCTACGCTGCCGCCCTAAAGCACAGTTTCCCGCGACAGCTGCAGCTCTCCCCATTCAGACTATGGTGACAGACAGGCTACCACTTCCACACCGCATTCACAAAGCCATAAACAGAAAGAACCTCTCCTACATCCGTCCCAGTTATGTCCACATCGGCTCCCAGTGCAAGTTCATTATCTGCAAACCCACTTCTGTCAACTCCATCCCGTCTCTGTGGTATCAGCACCAGGACGCCCTCTCCCTTTTTACATCATCACAACAAACAGCATGTGAATTCAGCCAACCTCAGGACTCTACCAAAATCCTCTCAACCAATCACAAAACACTCCTTGAAAATTGCTCTGTTCAACACCCGGTCACTAAACAACAAAAGCCTAATCATCAATTAATTAATTACCGACAACAACCTTGATATCCTCTGTCTCACTGAAACTTGGCAAAAACACCTGGACTACTATGCACTAAACCAAAACACCCTGACTGGATATCATTACCTGGACAAACCACGCCCTGTTGGCAGCGGAGGAGGAACCCAAACCCAACCCTACCTTCCTCTCTGACCTATCTGAATTCCTGACCCAGCTCTCCTGACCCAGCACCCAGACTGTAAAACAGCCACAGAATTTCTAGACATGCTTGGATCCTTCAACTTCACTCAGCACATCAATTTCCCCACCCACAACCACGGTCACATCCTGGACCTGGTCTGCTCCACAGGACTCACCATCAACCACCTCTCTGGCTCTGACCTCACCATCTCTGACCACCTAGCCATCATCATGGACATTGATGTCCCCATCCCAGAACCCAAACAGAACCCATGTCCAGTTGCCCCTCATCCCTGTCAGCCTGTCTCACTGACAAACACTCCACCCACCACCCCTCGTTTAGCCCCTCCCCCACATACCTCTACAATAACATACTGCCCTCCTGCCTTGATCAGCTTGCCCCTCTCACAACCAGAACTGTTTCTTTCGCCCACACTCCCCCCTGGTTCACACCTGAACTCCGCCTCATGGAATCCAGAAAACGCAGACTAGAGCGATTCTCCAACAAAACCGGCCTCACAGTACACACCAGTATAAGGAATATATACAGCAATACAAACTGGCTCGCAATACTGCACGCTCCACCTACTACTCTGGCATCATCATCCACTCCGGATCCACCAACCCCAAGGTCCTCTTCTCCACAATAAATAAACTTCTCTCTCTGTCATTAACTCCTCTCTGTCAACTGGCTCCCCCCCTTCACCGGCTTTAATGTCCCACCGGACATTTCGCCTACACTTACATTGGGAGATTAGGATAAAAATGTCAAATTTCACCCTCCCATAACGGGCAAAAGGAGCACCGCTAAAAATCGAAAGACTGCGGGGAAGAATATGATTTTTGCCCGACTGGTACGCGGGAAAACAGCGTTCAAACTTTTCGAAGAGTTGTCCCAATTGGCAGTTTTCCGATTTTGGCCACTGGGTGGCAAAAAGCGTGGGACAAAAAGTGCCATTCGGGTTTGCCATTTGGGTGAAAAAGGAACATTTGGGTATCCCACAGAATCGGCAGAAAAATAACCCAATTGTCCCGGGTCAAATGGAAACATTCATGTCCATTGGACTACATAATCAGCACAAACAAATGCAGTCGAAATTAAAAACAAATGTTACTTATAAGGAAACTGACATTTTACCTAGAACATCTCCACAACCTTTTGGGCTAAGAAGCTGAGATTTGGACAGTAATTTTCTCTTGACCTATGGATTCACTGTTGTGAATGGCAGTGGGAAATTTGGGACACTTTCTGCAGAATGGGTTCTGACATTTGGCATGTATTTGCCTAGAAATCACCAGAAAACAATAGGCTAAGAAGCTGAGATTTGTACAGTAATTTCTTCTATGGATTCACTGGTGTGAATGCCAGTGAGAAATTCAGGACACTTTCGGCCTAGGGGGTTAGGACATTTGGTCTATATTAGGGTTAGAAATCTCTAGAACACAATGGGCTAGGAAGTTGAGATTTGGCCAGTGATTTCCTCTTGACCTATAGATTCACTGGTGTGAATAGCAGTGGGACAGCCCAAAGGGTTGTTGAGATTTATCTTGGTGAAATGTCAGTTTCCTTATAATTAAGAAAATGCCATTTCGAATAAATTTGTATGGGCTGGTCATGTAGGCCAATTGTCCTAACCTAAATGACATGAATGCTCCTATTTGACCTACACTTTTTGGAACATGCTTAAAAACTCATTAATAGCCCAAACAGTCTGGAAATTGCACCCAACATCCTAACTTAGGTCCTGAACATGCTCCCCAAGGACCTCGTCCCTTAACCCTGTGGGGAGCTATCTTTTTTAACAGCCTGCTAATGAGTTGAAACCAATGTTGCCTTGAAAATTGTCCTCTAATGTACACCAAATGTCACTTTTATGACAAGTGGCTACCATGTGCTTAATTTAGCCACTTTGGGACCATCCCTGTGCATCTGGTACCATAATTGACGTGTCCACGGTCGAACTTGGCATTGTACGGTGATAACTGACCCATTTCCTTGTTCCCCTTTATGACAAATGGCTCCCTTGTGCTTAATTTGGCCACTTTGGGAACATTTGGGGTAGTCTCTGGGCATCCGGTACCATAATTGACAAGTCCACAGTTGAACGTGGCATCGTACGGTGATAACTGACCCATTTCCATGTTCCCCATTGAGAGTTGAACCCAAAAGACAGAAATGCTCTGATTTGGCAGTCGGTGTGGAAAATGACACAATGTCACCCCCTTGGGGATTTCCCACTTCTGTACACTTTTTGCCCCAAGCGACAGAAGTCTCCCTGAAATGCCCAATGCGATTTAGATTAAACGGCCACCACAATGTCACCGCGGTTGCCGAACCAATTACATTTCAATGTAAACTCCGGGACAATTCGCAGACATTCCCTTACCGCTCTCAAACTCGCCTCAGTAACACTCATCCTCAAAAAGCCTGGCCTTGACCCTGACACCCACAACAAATACAGACCCATCTCCAGTCTCCGTTTTCTGTCTAAAATACTGGAACGCACTGTTGCCAACCAACTTAAAACCCACCTGGACTCTAACCAACTGTATGAAACATTTCAATCCAGATTCAGATCTCATCACATCACAGAATCAACAGCCCGAATCAAAGTCACCAACGACCTCCTCTTACATCCTAATCCTATTGGATGTCAGTGCAGCGTTTGACACCATCAACCACTCCATCCTCCTCTCCCGTCTTGAGTCTTCCCTCCACATTACTGGCACAGCCCTCTCCTGGTTCAAGTCATACCTCGCCGACCGCCAACAGTTCATTATCATTAATAAATCCATGTGTGACGTAGCACCAGTCCCTCAAGGTGTCCCCCAAGGTCCAGTACTTGGTCCCCTCCTCTTCATCATCATCTACTTGCTCCCCCTTGGCAACATCATACGCCACCATGGTCTCCATTTCCACTGCTACGCCAACGACACACAGCTCTACATCTCCACCAAATCCATCACCCCCACCACCATCACCAACTGCCTCACAGATATAAAGACCTGCATGCAAGCCAACTTCCTCAAACTCAACAGCGACAAATCCCAAATCCTCATCATCGGCCCCAAATCCCACCACAATTTCTCCCTCTGCATCAATGGCACCACTGTTCTTGATTCCACACACATCTGTAACCTCAGTGTCATCTTTTGATCCAACCCTCTCCTTTGAATGTGGCAAGCACATCACAAAAAACACCTTCTGTCATCTTAAAAACATCGCCCGTCCCTCTCCTCTTCAGCCACTGAAACACTCATCCTCGTTTTCATCACCTCTTTACTGGACTACTGCAACAGCATCCTCTACGGCATGTGGTGGAAATGTATCATATTGTTCTTTTAGATGCACTTGTATTGCTGAATTCTGAACACAGAGACAGTTCATCTTGACCTAGCCTGCTAGATGCCAATAACAAAGTTTATCTTGTCATTTGTTTTATGTCCTGCTATTCTGTACTTTCTTTCTGTTCTCACACTTTCGCCAGGGCCTGCAGACAACGACATCCAGGAAAGGATTGCGAAGGGGGGAGGGTTAATGTGTATAAAACTCTGTACTTTTCCTCTGTCAGACCTCCTAACCATCTGTCGTGAAAGAGATCTGTCCTTCAATTGAATATTCCAAGTGTCTGTTCAATAAATGCTTAAAGTCATTTAAGTGTTTCACATTGCATTTGTTTTCTATAAAGGAGATTGAAAAGGTTAATTTCCATAACAATTGGCGACGATTGGTGGATTGGTGGAGTGATCAGGACTCCAATGGACGACATAAGTGCACTACTAAATAGCTGATTCCTCCCGGAAGGTGAGAGGCTGTCCTCAGACGGGGTTCGAGATTGCCGCTCCAATCCTGGATTTTGGGAAAATTAATCCATTGAGAAATCATTTTGTGTTGTAGCAGACATTTGGAAGAGGCAAAATCTATAATCTCGCACATAGGGTGCTGGACAAATGTGTCCTTGTTGATTTGTAGTCTTGAAAGATAACTTTGTGTTCTTTCAAGCAGAAATCTTGATTGGACCGGAGTGTTTTGGAAGGTCCGGTCTCGCATGCAGACTGAATGTAAACTGCAGTGTTTCTGTAGCGTACAGTGGTGGGTAGGTCCTTAGTGATTTACTGAGTGTCCATTGGTTAGTTTCAAACACAAATGTTGACTGACACATGAATCCACAAATGATGGTGAGAGGCGGAGCTCGACACACACGTATAACACGACACGTCCAAGCTCCCAGCGTGCTGTGTGAGTCACGTACGATCTCGTGAGAACTAGGACACGGGGGTGGAGAGCATACGCTTCCGTAGACATCTTAACCTATCTATCTCTGTGCCATATTATCGCGGAGCAATTCATTTAACCAGCGAGTAAACACTGCGTGGACGCGCCGGCGCGTCCTTCGACCCCAGAGAGTTAAGAAGCCCACTCTTGATCCAGAGGCTTTGGCTAACTATAGACCGATCTCTAACCTTCTCTTCCTCTCTAAAATCCTTGAGAAAGTAGTCGCAAATCAGTTATGTGACTTTCTACAGAACAATAGTTTATTTGAGGATTTAGAAAACACCACAGCACAGAGACAGCACTGGTGAAAATTACTAATGACCTTCTAATTGCATCAGATAAAGGACTTGTCTCTGTTCTTGTCTTGTTAGACCTTAGTGCTGCGTTCGACACCAATGACCATCACATCCTATTACAGAGATTAGAACATTTGATTGGCATTAAAGGAACCGCACTAAGCTGGTTTAAATCCTATATATCAGATTGATCTCAGTTTGTATATGTAAATGATGAATCCTCAATGACCAACGTCAGTCACGGAGTTCCACAAGGTTCTGTACTTGGACCATTCTTATTCACCTTATATATGCTTCTTTTGGGTAATATTATCAGAAAACACTCCATAGACTTTCATTGTTATGCAGATGATACTCAATTAGATCTATCGATCAAGCCAGAAGAAACCAACCAGCATTCTAAACTTCAAGCGTGTCTTAAAGATATAAAAACATGGATGACCTGCAACTTCCTGATGTTAAACTCAGACAAAATTGAAGTTATTTTACTAGGCCCAGAACACCTCCGAAATCAATTATCTAATGATATAGTTTCTCTTGATGGCATTGCCCTGGCATCCAGCACCACCGTAAAGAATCTTGGAGTTATCTTTGATCAGGACTTGTCCTTTAACTCTCACGTAAAGCAAATCTCAAGGACTCGCCTTTTTTCACCTACGTAACATTTAAAAAAATCAGACATATCCTGTCTCAAAGTGATGCAGAAAAATTAGTTCACGCATTTGTTACTTCTAGACTGGACTACTGTAATTCCTTATTATCAGGCTGCTCTAATAAGTCTCTTAAATCTCTCCAGTTGATACAGAATGCTGCAGCTCGTGTACTAACAAAAACTAAGAGAAGAGATCATATTACTCCTGTATTAGCTTATCTGCACTGGCTCCATGTAAAATCCAGAATCAAATTTAAAATCCTTCTCCTCACCTACAAAGCCTTAATTGGTGAGACAAAAAGTAGGATGGGAGCCAGAGCCTTCAGATACCAAGCTCCTCTTCTATGGAACCAGCTTCCACTTTCAGTCCAGGGGGCAGACACAGTGACCACATTTAAGAGTAGACTTAAGACTTTCCTCTTTGATAGCGCTTATAGTTAGGGCTAGCTCAGGTTTGCCCTGGTTCATTCTTTCCAGCCCCTTGATATGCTGCTATAGGCCTAGACTGCTGGGGGACATCTTAGGATACACTGAGCTCCTCTATCCTTTTCTCTCTCTCCTTCTGTATGAAATCATGTTCTATTAATGCACATTACTAACTCTACTTCTTCCCCCGGAGTCTTTGTGCTTTCTCGCCTCACAGGTTTCCACAGATCGTGGTTGCATCTGGACCCTGGTCCTGCCTCCTGGTTCCTGCCGTGACCCTTCTGACGCACATTCTTCTCTATTTTCCTTCCGTATGAATTCATGCACATTAATGCACATTACTAACTCTGTTCCATCCCCGAAGTCTTTGTGCCGTCTCGCCTCGCAGGTTTCTATGGATCGTGGTTAAATCTGGACCCTGGTCCTGCGTCCTGCTGTGGTCCTCCCCGTCACCTACTGCTACTATTACATGAATCATTTCTGTCATGTGAATTGAATGTGTTGTAACTCAGTTATGCTGTTCATTCTGTACACATGACATCTATTTTTGTACTCTGTCCATCCTGGGAGGGGATCCTCCTTCTTTTGCTTCTTTTTTCTCCCTGTTGAAAGGGCTTTTTGGGGGGAGGGGTTTCCTGAGTCGATGAGAGGTTCTGGGACAGAGGATGTCATTGTGTACAGATTGTAAAGCCCTCTGAGGCAAATTTGTAATTTGTGATTTTGGGCTATACAAAATAAATTGAATTGAATTGAAATTGAATTGAATTATATCATTAGATAATTGATTTCTGTAGAATAACTTAAATTTTGTCTGAGTTTAACTTCAGGAAGTTGCAGGTCATCCAGGTTTTGATATCTTTAAGACATGCTTGAAGTTTAGCGAACTCGCTTGATTGATAACCAACCAGATGTCATGATCAACACAAGAACTTTTCCTGGTCAAGTCCCACCACACAAGTGTGCTTAGAAAATGAATGTATTCTTGTGATATTCTATTGTCAAACTGAAAAGATTAAAGAAAAGAGAATGACACAATAGTCATTTGATATGAAAATACAATGGCTTATCCTTTAGAATTGTACAATCAAAACAGTTTGAAAGAAGACAGAAGTGCAACTGAAATCTCTGGAGGTATTTGTCCCAGTTGTCAGATTCAGTCTCTGAACAGGCAGCAGTGAGCCATCGTGGCCTTCGGGTTTGTTGTATGCTGTGTCTTCCTCTTTGATCTGGTGTTTAAAGTCTTTGCTCTTTCTGTCTCTGTTTCACTGTCCCCAGCTGTGCAGCATGTAGTCAGCTGGTTTGCCAACACAACAGCCTTTGAAATGTAAATCAAACCCGTGTGTGTGCGTGTGTGTGCGCCTGTGTGTGTGTGTGCGCGTGTGTGTGTCTGTGTGCGTGCGTGTGGATGAAAAGGTAGTTGGCAAACAGGTGAAGACAATGACTACAAGAACTAAACATCCACAGGGACACACTTTCTCTTGGGTGTCGCTCGTCTTTTGTATAATTTCATTAAACATGTTTAATATTTATTCAGCACCATTATATCTAATCCTGTTTACTCTCACACCATGATATTTGGATGTAAAAGGTTTTATTTTCTTCTTTTTTTCCGTATGGCAATATTTGGTCAGAGAATATCCAAAAAAGGTTTTTAGCTACAGAGGTATACTTAGACTGCACACTCAGATGATCTGGATTTAGACAATGACTCATTAAATAAACTGATCACATCTTTCTACTTACTTCTAAAGCTAAAGATAACAGACTACAGCCACCTGGAGCACCAGGGGCATACTAACCAATGGTGGGAGTTTCTTGGGTGACTGAATTTGTTATTTCAGAAGTCTTACACCATGCCAACTATTATCTTGAGAGTCCAGAAGCAAGTGGCTGCCAGTATGTAAAATATGCCTTTAAATTGCCAAGCAAGAAGCATGATTATTATTTTATAATATTATTATATAGCACTTGTCAAAGGAGAGGTTTTTAAAAGTGCTTTACAGATTGAAAAAGGGATGAAAGAGATCCAGCCGAGTGTCATGTTGATATTAATGTTGAGATATCAGAGTAACAGTATGGCCAAGGAGCAGCAGTTACTGTGTTTAACATTGGCCAGGCAACAGGCGACTGTGGTTCAGTGGTGAGCACGGTCGTCCTTCAATCAGAGAATTGGCGGTTTGATCCCTGGCTCCTCGAGCCCATGTTAATATGTCCTTGGGCAAGACACTTACCCCCAAATGTCTCCCGTAGCTGTGCCTATGGTGTGTGAATGTGTATAAATGTTATCAACTCCTGATGGGAAGGTGGCACCTTAGCCCCTACCATTAGTGTGTGAATGATGTCATGTAGTGTTAAAGCACTTTGAGTGATCGGAAGACTAAAAAAGCGCTATACAAGTACAGGTCCATTTACCATTTGCATACAATCTGTGTATTTTGTATTCATAAAATTCACAAATATGAAACATTGTTATTTAGGTGGGAAATAATATTGGTGGCAGTAACTTTCTTATATCATTTCTTTGAGACACTGATCAAAGGCTGTGCAGACCGTTGACCCCGACAGGCACACTGTTAGAAAAGTTGCACTAATAATTAAGTTTTCAAAAAACAATTAAAGCTGCAAGCAGCGATGTACGGGTCCTCGCACCTTTGCGCACGTTGGGTTTACTGGCGGGATGCTGGCTCACACAGCCGAGAATGTCTGCGACCATCGGACAACGTGTCCACGAGTTAAACGATTTCCTGAATGGAGTGACGCTGGAAATTATGCTTTGCAAACAGTCCACCACTTCCTGTATCCACTGTGTTGTGCTAGAAAACATGCGTCAACATGCATTATACTGCTCTATAACAAGTGTTATATGTGTAACATTATGTAAATGTCATGAAAATCAAGTGCTGTTTGTCACATAACACTGACTTCCTGTTGCCGGTAGGTGGCGCTATGACTCTGAGTGAAAATAGGCTTGTCGACATCCTCAGGCCATGACTGTTATCAAGCATGGCAAGTTTGGGGCATATTCAAGCAAGTCCAGAGGAGTTACATGAGCTTGTTTAATGGAAATTCAGGTAAAGTGGCCGCCACACCACAGCCATGCCATTCCATCAAACGTAAAGCTTTTGATAACTTTTAAAATCACAAAGGTCTTTAGATTGTACTACGAAACTGTGTACTACGGTCCTACTCCAGCCAACCCTCACTCTGGCCCACCCAATAGAGGTGTTAGTCAACCTGTGAGAGGCGGAGCTTGACACACACGAATCACACGACACGTCTAAGCTCCTGGCGCGCTGTGTGAATCACGTACGATCTCGTGAGAACTAGGACACGGAAGTGGAGAGTATACGGTTCTGTAGACATCTTAATCATATCTCTGTGCCGTATTATCGCGGAGCAATTACTTTAAACGGCAAGTAAACACCGCGAAAACCCGCTGTGCTAAGGAAGGCCATTGACAAAGACGGAAGAAAATGGGACCAGCTTGTCCCTTACCTTCTGTTTGTGGTAAGAGAAGTCCCTCAGGCTTCCATTGGTTTCTCACCCTTTGACCTATTGTATTCCCATAAACCCAGGGGCCTTCTGGACATCACCAAGGAGACTTGGGAGGAGCAACCCTGCCCCCACCGTACCATGATTGAACATGTGGAGGCGATTCGAGACAGGATGGCAGCTGTGGTTCCCATTGTGAAGGAGCACATGGAGAAAGCTCAGAGGGATTAGAGGGCAGCTTGTAATCGAGCAACCCAACCCAGAGAATTCAAGCCACGAGGCAGAGTCCTAGTTCTGATCCCCACCGTGGAATGTAAGTTCTTGGCTAATTGGCAGGGACCATATGAAGTAGTTGAAAAGGTTGTCTGAATTTGATGCATAAGTAAAATAATTGAACAAGCTGAACAACTTCTTAGTTGTAAATAACTGTTTTGATGTCTTCCAGTCCGGCTTTCGACAGCACCACAGTACTGAAACTGCTCTTTTAAGGTTTTCAACGACATCCACTTCAACACAGACAGTGGCAGAATTTCAGTCTTAGTATTACTGGACCTCAGTGCTGCATTCGACATGGTCGATCATGACATGCTACTAGACAGACTAAAGGTCAGGGTAGGACTCTCTGGCGCAGCACTTAACCCTCTGGGGTCTAAAGGGAATTTTCCCGATTTTTACACATTTTCTTAAATTCACCTTTAAAGGTACTTGCATATGAGACATACCCATGTGTTGTATATGATAATTTGCAGAACAATCTCAGCTATCTATATAATGAGGCACCAATTGTCCACTTGGCACTGTGTACAGGGATAATCTGGCCATAAAGCTGAAAAATTGAAGTCCAATTTTTTTAATTCTTCAAATCTCTTGTGAAACCATAACTTTACTCATGTGGACAAACTGTTTTGGTGCTTGAAATTGGTTTACCAAAGTCTTAGGTTCACAACAGCGGTGGAATATATGGATAAAATAGTGTATGTATCATGTATCATAAATGTCAATAACCAAATTTTGTAATATCGTTTTTTAGTGATGTCTGTCACTCCACTTCCACCAGCTGTTAGAGGGACTGAGATCAAATGGGACTGAGTAATTTCTTCATACTACAGATCAAGCTTCATGGGATGTGTGCAAATGAAAAATGAACATTACAACCGTTTTTGTAAACTTTCTCTTCATACTTCCTCTCTTCTCTCTTCTCTCTTCTCTCTCGGGTGTCGACTGAATGTAAACTGCAGTGTTTCTATAGCGTAAGGTGGTGAGTAGGTCCTTCTTGATTTACTGAGTGTTCATTGGTTAGTTTCATACAAAAATGTTGACGGACACATGAATCCACAAATGACGCTGAGAGGCGGAGCTCGACACCCACGAATCACACGACACGTCGATGCTCCTGGCGCGCTGTGTGAGTCATGTACGATCTCATGAAAATTAGTAGTACCACATTACCCCACTAGAGAGCTGTGCTCACTGAATGCGGAGATACTTGTGGTTCCTAGAGTCTTAAAAAGTAGGATGGGAGCCATAGCCTTCAGCTATCAAGCTCCTCTTCTGTGGAACCAGCTTCCACTTTCAGTCCATGGGTCAGACACAGTCACCACATTTAGGAGTAGACTTAAGACTTTCCTCTTTCATAGCACTTATAGTTAGGGCTGGTTTAGGTTTATAGTTAGGGCTGGCTCAGGTTTGCCCTGGTCCAGCCCCTAGATATGCTGCTATAGGCCTAGACTGCTGGGGGACATTTTAGGATACACTGAGCTCCTCTCTCCTCTTTTCTATCTCCTTCAGTATGAATTCATGCCCCATTAATGCACATCAATAACTCTACGTGGGGCGACTGTGGCTTAGTGGTGAGCAGGGTTGTTCTTCAATCAGAGGATCGGCAGTTCGATCAATTTGTGCTTTCTCTCCTCACAGGTTTCCAAGGGTCCTGCCCGACACCTACTGACAGCTATTATTATTATACTCCTAGTTGCAATGCTATTAGTTTTGCCGATACCATTACTGCTTTTATTATCATTATTATTCTATTATATCCACTGTTGCTGTTATTTTTGGTAGTTGTAACTTCTTCATCATCCTACTACTCTCATTTAATGAATATTTTTTGTCATATGCATTGAATGTGTTATAACTCTGTTCTGTTGTTCATTATTTAAACAGTGGCAACATTTTAACAAAATAAGATACATTTTCAGTATATTATTTTTACTCTTTGCAATTTGATTTTACTCACAAAATGTACTGACAAAAAAATTCTTTAACTTTGACTTTGACAGAACCTATATGGTAGAATGGGTAAATCCTCAGAAGGGAGCACATAGAATAAGAAGTTAACACAGTGATGAATGTATATTGCTGCAGTCTCTACAGTCACTTTCCGAATAATATATTCAATAAACATTCTCCATCTAAAGCTGTTAAATAATAAACGTCAGCTTTCATTGTGTATTGTCATTCTAATCAATTGCCTGAATTACCCTAAATGAATAATGCACTACATTTGGGTTAATAACAGCTTACCCCACTGTGTTGACAGAGCCACTGGATGAACATCAGAAATGACAGCAGAGACTGGATACTCTTATTCATGACAATTAAGTAAAAAAATTCGGAAATAAAATTCAGAACAAAAAGTCAATGCCTGATTGTACTAATTAAACATATATTAAATGCCCTTGTTAATCTCCCAGTGGAGAGCAAGAAAGGACATGGCCCTCATTGGGTGGCGAAGTTCGAACCATAATGAGAGTGGAAGAGATAAATAGATATCACACAGAGAGAGGCCATATATTGTTAAATATAGGCTAAAAGAGTTGGATTCCCACTGTTATGACTTATATAATATACCACATACATTGTGGTTTAATAACCTTGGCACAGGACAGAAAGAAAAAAATGATTTAGATTGAGATTTAAAACCTCTTCTCTGGTGAGTGTGATGTCAGTCAGTGAGACTATGTCATGCTGTAAAATGCAGCCAAAACCAAACAAGCAAACATGGACAATAGAGTGAAAATGAAGAGTTGGATGTTGCCGCTTAGCACAAATCCTTAAACGCAACAGTTTGAGAGGGATTTAAAGGAATAGTTTGTTCCCTCTCTTGCCAGGACTTAGATGAGAAGATTGCTACCACTCAAGTTAATGTGGTAAATATGTACCCGGGGCCAGCAGCTGGTTAGCTTAGCGTAGCAGAATAAAGGGGGGGACACACCTATCTTTGCTCTGTTTGAAGGTAACCAACCCCCCTACCAGCACATCTAAAGCTCATTGGTTAAGACAACAATTACCTGTTTTGTCTGGGGTTATGTGCTGGTCTATTTCTAGACCAGAACCAGTAACTTGGTTACTGGTCCTGGTTAAAAAAATGTTCAGCACATAACCTCCTGTAAATAAATAAATGATCGTAAATAAACATGTTAATTGGTATTGATAGAGCAGGCATTTATTAATTTAGTTATTTTCACAGTGTAATCTCGCTGGCCTGTAATGAGACAACAGTTTGTGTGTTTTACAGTAAGTTAAAGATGATGTGATGACATTGGACCCTCCTCACCTGTCCAGGTAAATACAATGTAAAGTATGGTTTACATTTTGTACTACCTTGTCATTTGCAAGTACCTTCATCATTTCAAGTGTTGATTGTAAAAATATATTCTAACCCTACTAATTAAGTGTGTTCATGGTTTCTCTTCGGTCTGATAGCAACATTGGCTTCAAATGATTAACTCGAAAAATATAAATACTGGTACTATTGGATGATTAAACTGCAAATTACAAACCTTTCAGCAAACATGATCTGCAAAATCATAGATTACACTCACAGATCACAGATTTGTTTCTGTCCAATACTGGTGTTTTTCAGAATATTGTTTTTTGGTTAAGGTTAGAAAAATGTTGTGGTTATAGAATATAAATCATGGCTAAGGTATGGTTAAGTTAGGTAACGCAACTTAAACACAGGGTTAAGTTAACTCTCTGGAGTTGACGCACGCGCCGGCGCGTTTTCGCAGTGTTTACTCAATGTATAAATTAATTGCTCCGTGATAATACGGCACAGAAATATGGTTAAGATGTTCCCGGAATCTGTAGACTCTCCACTTCCGTGTCCTTGTTCCCACGAGATCGTACGTGACTCACACAGTGAGCTGGGAGCATCGACGTGTCGTGTGATATGTGGGTGTCGAGCTCCGCCTCTCACTGTCATTTGTGGATTCATGTGTCCGTCAACATTTTTGTATGTGTAGCGCCCTGCTAATTTGTTTACATGTGTTTTGTTGTCATTTCTCTTAAACAGTACAGTTGCTTTTGTGTTCATGGGCCGAGAAGTATAGTTTAGAAAAGTATTTAACTGTCCTACAGTTTTAAGTTGCCCTTGAACCTCTCGTGTCCCTACCTATTGGTTGCTCAGATGTCAAAATGGTTGGCAGCCAATCAGAACAAGTATAAATAACTTTTGGGTAACCTACCGGGTTCTTAGAGGGGCGGGACTGAAGAGAGGGAGGTGGGAAAAATAAAAAAGGAAGAGGAGGACGTGAAGGACCGTGCAGTACAGCAGAAGACAACAGAGATGTGGTTTTACCCTGCAATAACAGAGTTTATTATTGCCGTGGAGGGCAAACTACAACCAAGACAGTGAGCCATGTTGGAAGCCGTGGGGGTCGGAGTGCTGAGGTCATTGCCCGGCTGGTTTTAGCGGCTAACAAGCTAGCGGCTAACAAGTTAGCGGCTAACAAGCTAGCGGTTTCACTGACGACTGTGCTGCCGGCGCAGGACGGAGTCTCCTGTCATCCCAGCACCTCCGGCTGGACACAAGGATTTGGGAAAGACTGTATCTATTGTGTTATAATAAATGTTGACGGTGTTGTATTCAATGTGTGTGGTTGAAACTAATGTGTTAAAGTTTTTTTTTTAAGAAAATAAGGGTTTGAAACAGGGCTATGTATGAATGCATGGGAGTTTGAGCTCACACGGACAGTATAGCTGTATTTTAAGATAACCAGGCCTCTCAGCACTTTAGTCAGAATTATACAATTAAATTGGGCTAGTTTTAGACACATTCTTAAAATCTATATTTTAGTAGACCCTCTCCAATTCACCTCCCATGCAACAGGGGTATGGTATGAGGTCCCTGACTAGAACTGCAATTGAGATGATGGGCTACATATGTAACTAACCAATGGACACTCAGGAAATTACTATTGACCTACCCATCACCTTACGCTACAGAAACACTGCAGTTTTCATTCAGTCGCCATGCGAGAGCTCAGAGAGAAGAGAGAAAGTGGCGAAGAGAAAGTTTACAGTTAGCAACGTACTTTCAGCGATATAGTTAATTTTTTGTTTGAAAACAAAAACGGTTGTAATGTTAATTTTTCATTTGCACACATCCCATGATCTATAGTATGAAGTAATTACTCAGTCCCAATTGATCTCAGTCCCTCTAACAGTTGGTGGAAGCAGAGTGACAGACATCACTTCTACTCAAAAAACGATATTACAAAATTTGGTTCTAGACATTTATTATACATTTACATTTATATATTTATACATTTATCTATCGTATCCATATATTCCACCACTTTTGCGAACCTAAACCAATTTCAAGCACCAAATCAGTTCGTCGACATGAGTAAAGTTGTGTTTTCACAAGAGATTTGAAGAATTAAAATAAGCTGACTTAAATTATTCAGCTTTATGGCCAAATTATCTCTTTACACAGTGCCTTAGGACAATTGGTGCCTCATTATATAGATAGCTGAGGTAGTTCTGCAAATTTTCATATACAATACATGGATATGTCTCATATGCAAGTACCTTTTTAAAGGTGAATTTAAGAAAATATGTAAAAATTGGGAAAATGCCCTTAGACGCCATAGGGTTAAGGACAAGGTTAGGATAAGGCACGTAAGAGCGGGGTGAGGTGGAATGACACCCCAACCACCAAACCCTTTTTAGTCACTGTGCAACCTAAAGAACGCTCTTACTCCTACTTCAGCACTAAACACTGGCATTGATTTGTTTTGATTTATTTTATATAACAAATAAATAGAGAGAAAGATCTCACACAGCAACAAATACATACTCATTGAGAATGTCAAGGATAACACAATGAAAAAAACGTATTTCCAGTGTGGTCCTCTTTACAGGAAGACAAAAGGTAAATGGACTTGGATTATACTGCCCCTCTCTAGTCTAGACTAGCCAAGGTTAGCCCATTCAAGCATTCATACACTGATGGCTGATGCTGCCTTACAAGGTGCCACCTGCTTATCAAGATCTAAACTAACCAGGCTCATTCTCACACACGGATGGCACAGTTGGAGGAGACAGGGGATTGAACCAGAATCTTCCAATTAGTGGACGACCCACTTAAACTCCTGAGCGACACGTACACCTCACGCACAACAACTTCCAGTGGTATGTTATTGTCTCACTTTGGTCAAATAACCATTCGCCACATGCATGTATAAACAAATTTGCAGCATATGTCCACATCGCATTCTGTAACGTACCCTAAAATTTTCATTCTATTTAAACACTATAGGGCGATGCAGTTAATCGCCCATTTTCTGCATTTTTCATCGTTTTCAATCGTTGTACTTTAACAAACTCCTACAGAATTCATGCGATCAACTTCAAATTTGGTCAGAATGATCTGAAGACGTTTAAGATGGAAAGTTATCAAAATGGTGCGTGTTCATGCAACAACCTTGACGTGGCTTGGTGCCCATTTTGTGTTCGCCACAAAAGTGGATGTTGTTGTAACTCCAAGGTACATTATCCAATCTGCCCCATATATCTCATGCATGATGGTAGTTCAGGCATGAGCGTATTTCCATGCTAAAATTTTCCCAAAGTCATTGCTCCACCTACTGGCTAAAGGAAATGACACGTTTTATACTTTGATGTACTCAATCAGTCTCAAATGTTGTCAGAAAGCCTTAAGACCTCTATAATGCTTAATTGTGAAGATTGTAAGAATTCTTTAAAGGGCGGCGATGTGGCGGCTCGGCAAATTTCGTTCCTTCGCCGTGAACGAAAAAACTAATGTAACTCGACTCCACGTGATTAGATTTTTTCCAAATGTCACATGTTTGATGAGACTCCAGGTCTGAAAACATGTACAGCCCAATTTAAATCATAGTCATAGTGCCACCTACTGGTGACAAGTTAAAGTCTGTTTGCTTCTCTTAGGAGGTAAATCACATCAATATCAAATTAGTTCCACACAAATGTAAGATGTTCATAATGCCAGCCCATAAAGCTTTTGACATTTTGTGGAACGCTGTTGCCGTGGCGACGCATTCTTCGCCATGAAAAGCAAAGGTGTTTTTGATGGATTAACAATGCTGAAAACTTAACCAAACTTGGCACACACATTTAAAGTAAAATATGTAGTTAATTGATGTGGTTGTGGTGCTTGAGATTGTTAAGGGGGCTTGATAACGTCCCCTACAATACTCAAGTCAGCAGCCCCAGCACTAGGTTTGAAATTTAGTAGGCAGATGTATCCCATCTAAACTTTAAAAAGTCTCATCGGACCATGCTCTAAACCAGTGGTTCTCAAACTGTGGGGCGCGCCCCTCTAGTGGGGGCGCAGTGGTATTACAGGTGGGGCGCAGGGGGAAATGCAGAATATTTTTACTTCAATAACTTTATTGAGAACGTCACATATTACAAAAGTACAAAGTACATGGACATAAAACTTGCTGTATTCACGCCAAAATACGAATATTCACGCCGCTTTACTCATGAGTTTACTCGCCAGACTATTTGTGGTTATTTCACTTCATTCGCACTCGACGCGCCGGAGAGGGGGCGTGGCTTATCTCCGTGGAAATAGTTAATTTCCGCCATCCACCGTAGAAGAAAATAAATACATGGCGAAATGCCTATACTTCCGGGTAAATGTTTACTTTACACCGTTAACAGGTTACGGTTGCGAATGCGCGACGGCCAAGATCCTTGGCGACTCACACGGGCGTTCTGCTTCCCTTCTCCACATCCTACCACTGTGAGATCGGCTGCTCTGCTGTTGCCTCTCTCCAAACAAAGTACAGATCTGAGCTCAACATTGAGCATGGATTGAGAGTGGCCGTATCAAGTCTGACACCCCGTTTTAAAAAGATTTGTAGTGGAAAGCAGGCTCACTGCAGCCACTAATACTGATACAACTTAATGGCTCACGCATATCTGACCTCATATGGTTTGGTTTTGCACAGGTTGCACGTTATTATCTTGAAACGATGTTCAGTGCAAAACAGGTTAATTGCAGCCACAGTAAGCTATGTTTTGCCAAATATTAGTTATTTTTTGCACAGATAGAACATTATTTGCATTGTTCTAACAAAGTGATTGCACATTTTGTTTTTGTCTGAAGGCGCAATCTGGTTTACTTGAAAGTGATTGCAATTTTCTTTCTGATAGATAAAGTTTGAGAACCACTGCCCTAAACCAAATTGGAACCGAAGCCTGTCCAGGTGGGACCCCATCGTCTGGGCCATTGGCCCTCTCATCCCTCTTCTGCTCAGTTTCCCTGCCTCCTTGTGGCAGGGAAACACAATGCGTCCCTAACTGACTTTTTTTCTTCTTAACTGGAGGGTGAGATGATTGAAATGCACGTGCATCAATTTAACAGAAAAATAAAAACATGCAAACTATGTAAATTGTAGTGAAATTGGTACTCAGTTCAAGAGTGGACAAAACTGCTGCTTCAGAACAAAACCAGACAAACTTCAAAATGAATTCCAGAAGCATACGTTGTGATCCAGCATTCCAAGATGCTGACTGCCCAACACCTACCTTCAAATAAACAGTCAGTTTATAACCCAAAACAACAGCTCCAAATCCTATGTAGTCCAACTTACCAAGTCAGTATGCTTCATTTTCTCTTCTCCTTTTTTTCCTCAAATTTTTGCCTAGAATGCAATGAGCTCAATCGTCACCATCATCAAACAATGGGGTTGCCAAGTGCAAGGCAGACCAATGATTGGCAACCAAAACCACGAGAACAAAGCTGGTATAAGCTCTTATCAACCAGGAGGATAGAAAGAGAGTGTCTGGTCTTGACATACATATAGAGTGCAGAGGGTGACGTCGCACCTACAGGTGTGATTAATAATGGTATAATTGCTTCGGACCTGAGGGTGAAAGTCACAGGGTTACAGTTACTCATTTTCCCATAATCTCTCCACTCAGCGATCTGTACAACCCACTGACCAAGTACTCAACACGTGTTTTGGCAGCAGTGTTTCTCACTGTGATACTGAGCTCCGAGGACCTTCTCAACCTCATTTTTCCCAAGGAACAAAGACAATTTATTTTAAAACCAGTTACTGATGTTATTTTTTAATTCATCACCTCACTGGTTCTCAACAATGTCTATGTCCAGAAACCAGTAAAGTGAGTCCTCCGCATGAACTATGAGTTTGATGTTATGCCTGTGGCCATAGGGCTGTCGATTGCCAGTGTGTCTTAAACGGTTCATGGTTTAACAGCCAAGACCTTGTTAGTATTCATAATCTTTGGGCGGACTTGGAAGAGAATTTCTGGATTCAGTAGGTTATAATAAAAATCTATTTAATAAAAGTTGGCAATATAGTGCATAATCCTCAGCTGAGGGTTCATAAGCCAATGGCAGGCCACAGCCCCTCAACAGTTGCCTGCGAGAGTTAACTGTGTGCATTGACCTAAGAGAGCCTCGAACTGACCAGTACATTTGATTATATAGTCCAATGAAAAATGTACATCGTTGCCTCTCATTGGCTCAGTTTTACAACATATTTTCGGGCTAAGGTTTCACATGGCTAGAATCAGCATTCGGATTGGTGACGTCGGTGCATTGCCTCTCCCAGGTTTACCGGCACTTGAAGTCATCTCTCCACCCTCTCGTAAAGTTGAGCAGAACAACCCCCCTCAAGTGGAGTTGTTTTATTGCCCTTTGTGTTCATCTCGGAGACTTCAGTATCCATCCCCCTTTCTCTATCTCATTCCATGCATACCTGAACTAAGTCTAAGTAAGAAACTCAATGTGGCTGTCTTCTATGTCACGCATACTCCTTCCCATATGGCCCACTATTCCTTATTAATTATCCTTTTTAAGTATCGTAATTTATACATAGACATTCCTTATTTACAAGTGTAAGTCATATTATTTTATTACAACCTTATAATTCTCATTACTTATAATCCGACATAAACTACTTTGACCAAGGTCCAGATAAATGTAGGCAACTCAAACTATATGGAAGGTTAGGGAAAGATCACAGTAATGGTGAAAGAACAAATGCAGGGGTCTCTATTTTCAAATTCAGAAAATCCTGGTCCTGGTGACAATATTGTCCTCTGAGCTCTGTCATCCTGAGGGTTATGATCAGTCGTGACTCAGTGTTGACAGAGCATGTTGCAGTATTTTCTTAGATATATTAAATTAACAAAAAGACATCCAGTGCCGTCACACGAGAGAGGGAGAGAAGGGCAAAAAAGAGAGGGAGATGTCACCCTCGACCAAAATGAGAGAAGAGATTAGAGGGAGTGAGGGAGAGGCATTGCCCCCAGACAGAGTGGGAGGGAAAATTGAAGTGACACACAGAAAAATGTTACCCCGCAGTCAAAGGAAGAGAGGGGGGACTTAAAGGAAGTCGCTGAGAGACAGAGAAAGGGAGAAGGGAAGTTTCCCACAGCTAGAGGGGAAATGTAGCTTTGAGAAACCAACGGAGGGTCAAAGTGACTTCATCAATCACAGCAGACAACTCAGCGAGACACAAGAGGGGAAATGCAGAGTTAAGACTTGGGGCACTCTCTGATCACTTGTGTTGAAACACAGCATTGTTTTGCTGTTGTGCGGCACCCTGGGAAGCTTCCATTCAAAGGTTGTTGACAGGTTCAGCAGGTTTTACACAGCAGACCTACCGTTTACCGGTTGCTGGTGACTGTTAAGGTTCAAAAGGGGAAATGGAAAGATATTCACTTCAGAGGCTGCTAGGAGTTTGTCTGAATGAAGTATAACAGGCTGGAGGTACTTGATGTTGTGGTAAGGTCAATGGAAAGGCTTGTTCTAAGCTGAGATATCTACAGTAAAGCTGAACAAGATCCATTGAAGTCCCCTGCAGTAGAAAAACAACGAAACTTACTTTTCAAACATTCTTCAAGTGATAGCAAATTAATTTGTAATGGATTCATAATAGGTAGGTCTTGGGTTTAAAAAATGCACCAACCCTTGCCAACCAGTTAGTAATACATTTGATATATTTAATCAGTTGAAAATAGTTTTCAAAATAAAGTGTTGAAATTAAATTGATACATCATATTGATGTTCTCAGTAAAGCTGTTGTGTAAGCACACTGCTTGGTCTATCAATTCCCCCTCCTATGTATTTTTTCTTTAATATATATTATTAGAGGGCATTTCATGTAAGGAGGTTTCAAGGTTTCTTTTTTTAAGATACAAATTGTTACTTTTTGACCTCCAACCTGTGGTGTGTACTCTTTTTGTCTGAACCGTGAGCCAGTTTGTAATAACGTTCAAATTAATTTGTTTGAATTTGATTAGAAACAGCAGATAGAGAGAGTTGAGAAAAATAAATGATATATATGTATGTGTGTATGTATATATATGTATGTATGTATGTATGTATACATATATATATATGTATATATATATATGTATACATGTGTGTGTATATATATGTATGTATGTATATATATGTATGTATGTATGTATGTATGTATACATATATATATATATATATATATATATATATATATATATATATATATATATATATATATATATATGTATACATGTGTGTGTGTGTGTGTGTGTATATATATATGTATGTATGTATGTATGTATGTATGTATGTATGTGTATATGTATATATATATATCTATATATGTGTGTGTGTGTATATATATATATATGTGTGTGTATATTGAATTCAAATATGAACACAATCCGTTGTCTTTAGGACCACATGAAAAACAGCAAATTGGGATTGTGGGTGCAAAATAATGTTTTTATTGATATAAGGATTTGATGTCAGCAGCTGTTTCAGTCATGTCATGATTGCAGGTGAATTGAATGTAGACTACATTCAATATAAAAACACAAGTAAAATCAAGATGAAATGTTATTAAGGAATATAGTTAAACGGTGAAGGGCAGAGAGTTTGATCATCTTAAATAACTCCAATTCATGAAAACAACATGACAATGTTATATTTGTAGAGTCCTGCCAAGGTTGGACATTACTCCAGCTGTGTGTCATGTTGAGAGTGCCTAGAAGACTTCTGCAAAGGATACACCACTGTCTCCTCTCATTCATCTCCTCCAGAAGCCTCCCCTCTCCTCAAGATCCTCTATGATGGTGGAAGGGGAATGATTTCTGGCTCAAGTGAGGAGCGAGGATGTGAGGAAGCATAAATTAGCATAATGAAAAGCACACCTAGTGTCTGCTTGGCAAGGCCTGTGTTTGTATTCTCCTCCCCTTTGTGAGTTGGCACACCTGGGCTGAAGAGGGCAAGCACACCGAGCTGGCCAGTTTCGGCTGCCTGGCTCTCGCTCAGCTCCCACATGCTTGTTTGGTTTGTTTGGTTTATGTTCTCTTTCCTTTTAGCATTTTTACACTACTTTCAATTTATGCCTGCACTTGCATACACCACTGACATACTGATTGGTCACACCTCCTTATTCATTTGTTCAAACAACATTATTTAATAAATTGTTTCTTTTTGACCCTGTTACCTTGTGTGCTGTTTTCTTTGCAACAACCAGTTTGTGACAAAGTTCAAATCAGTTCGTTTGAAGAGAATACTGACTGTTCACAAAATGCATGTCTCTGTGTGACGTCCCTTTTTGAGCAGGCCTCTCACTCCAGGAGCCTGGTGGGCGGAGTCGGGTTGTTAGGGAGAATCAGCTCACCTGGTCTGGCTGCATGACTATATGAAGACCTGTTCAGACCTTGCATTAAAAAGCGTCTTTGGTGGACAACTCTAACCCATCATTCACACATTAGAATGCGTCTCAACATGCGTCTCGAGTGACCACTTGGGATCAAATTTAACTTCCTCCCTCTATATTCAAATACATAACTAACCTACATAATTTTGCTGTGCAAAGACCAAATGCGTTGTTGTTTTCAACCATTGGGAGACAGCTATCCTACATATTTATGGCCGTAGACCCACACATACGGCCACGGCAACTCCCTCTGCATCAATTCCTCTCCGTCCTCACCCTCTGCCACCTTTTCATCAAGTAAACAGAAGCTTGTGTGTCTGTATTCCCTGCAGCAGAGAAGTTGTACGCGATGTCACTGTCATACAGTAGTTACTGTTGGTGGTGTCACTTACTGAGTCTCAGCAGTTTTATTTCTGACAGCACCTGACCCAAAACGCTGACACATCACTGACAAGCAATATGATAATGAAATACACTATTTTCAATTGCATCTTGATGCAGCAAATACAACCAACGCTTTTGTTGTGAAAGGTCAGAATGGAAGGAGTGAAACTGTTATGTGATGGTTTTGACAATATACAAGGATTAAAGTGTTTTCTGTTGTTTAATTAGCCTAAAGTATGGCAACGCAACCCAGTTGGCAGTATTTTTCAGCTCAGTCTTCCAATTGTGGTCTGAGCAATCACATCTGTGTCCTCATTGCGTCTTTGGTTCATTCACAGCTGTACTTAGAACTGTCCGCCTGGGATCGGATCACCCAAGAGGCATGTTCATGCCAGGTCTGAACAGGGCCTGAGCTGGTGGCAGTCAGGCTTCTATCACCTGTTTGGTGTTGTTAGGTTTAGTTTATCATTACACTAATTTCCCTTTTTAGTTATGTGAAACAGCCTTTTAGTTACAACTTGTGTGTGGTCTCCCCTCCTTTTGTTATTTCAAAAAGTAAAAAGATATCCTAGAGTATAATAGAAAGTTAAAAAATCCAACTCAAACAGCGAACTTACTCCATCAGGACTGCGTGGGATGTGGTTTGACCAGATCTGTCAAGCATGTATGTAGTGCCTACAGAGAAATCACTGAAACTATGGAGCAGCTTCAGGACGATAAAGGTGTGACAGGAGAGATCAGAACAAAGATCAGAGGCCTGTATAAGCAAGCAATGAAAGATCAAACCTACTCCGGCCTACTGTGTTGCCAAGAGTTTACAGAACACCAAAGCAGCACACTGGGTGTCGTTGAGTGTGCCCAATTGCTTAAAAAGCGCATAGAAACACTTAACGATTGTAACAAATGTTAGTTGTGTAGCGGTGGACTGGGTTATGGAGGAACTACAGAGGAAATTCGACCAATATGGCATGAAAAAAGCAGCAGAAAACGTGGCAGCCAGCAAGGAACAAAGAGTGAATGCAGATTCCCTTCACCTTCCTTTACACTTTGACAGAGCCCGACTCGAGATCCACCTGAAAATGATTCTCCCTGTAACACTGTAATAGACAAAGGAATGTCTAAACTCAGACCACAAACAAGGGCTGTTTTCAAAGAAGCTAGTAACCTCATTAACTGCTATGACTCCCCATCTCAGCTGCTTCATCAGAGAAAACATTTCCCACTCTGTCCCATGTGAAGACATGGTTCTGCATGGTTACAGTGAATGAAAGAAAGGATTACACACCTTGCTGTCAAGCATGTTCATGACGAAATGTTGGACAGTCTGGGTATAGATGCCTCAATGAGGACCTTCACCAGAGCCAAACCAGAGAGAGTTCTGTGAGGAATGCTGTCAATTGGGTTCTGTTAAATGCATAAAGTCTCTTTTCATAATAAACTTCCAACGTAGGTTCACTTAGTTTTTCTGGTGTACTTCAAAACAAAAGTACTGGTTCGCTTAAGGCAACAAAAGTACTTGGTTAGGATTTAGGAAAAGATCTTGGTTTAGGTTCAAATAAGTACGCGTGTAACATAAAATAAGTATGTTATGTGACAAATGTTAAACAGCAGTCTGCTGGGTGGAAGTCCTGTGTTTGTGTGACCAATCCATATTGCCCTCTCACTCACCCTACGCGGACTTTCTCACTGTTTATACTTCATCAGTTGATCTGACCATCTAATAGTGCTTATGGGTTTACATTGTGCGTCACTTACAAACGCTAAAGGATACCTCAGTGCATCCAAGTGTCTGTATTTGATGAGTTGGGAATGAGAACAGGTTGTCCTTGGAGGTGGGAGGAGGTGAGTTTTATTTGCTCATTGCCAACCAACAACAACAAAAACCTCCACTGTGACACATTGTTTACTTTTGCCATGGCGTTCAGCACCACAGACATCTCACAAGCACTCCGTATAGTCAAGATGCGTTAGTTTATTTTATCGAAGCCTCTGAACTTTAACTGTATTTCAGTCATTGCATACATACAGTCTCTGCATTTCAGGAGAGACCAGTCAAATAAAGAAAAGATAATTTTTTATTGTTCACAGATGATATGTGATGATAAAGTCTTGACAGAGTCTTTGGTGCTTGGACTCTAGAGGGAGATTTGTAATTGAGGGCCGTCTGCCCTGATCAGCAACCCGTAACAGCAACATGAATGAACTGAAGGTAGAGAGACAGTCATATTTAAAAGAGACAGCAGCAAGATGATAGTCTAACCATGTAATTGTGTCGTTGTGCTTATTGGATAGAGGAGACCAGCTGATCATGACAGCTGATGTCATGATTGACAGCCCCGAACAATGACAGCAAGTAAATAATGAGTGAGCATGCGTGAGAAGTGATTGGCAGATGTATGAGAAATAAATACGGGCTTGCAAGAGTATGGTCTTCTGACTGAACTTTTGCTATAGCATCATTTCAATCAGGAGGGACCAGTCGGATAAAGAAAACATAGTTGTTTATTGTTAACAGATATGTGATGATAAAGTCTCAGAGTCTTTGGTGCTTGGACTCTACAGGAAGATTTGTAATTGAGGGCCGTCTACCCTGATCAGCAACAAGATAAATCCCCAAAAGGAAAAATAAAGCACAGCCTAATATTCCCCCCAAAAGAATACCATTACCAAGCGGGAATGAAACTGGTCACATATGATTGATGATTACATAAGCTGCTAAGAGATGAGGCATAACAAGGAGCATGACAGAACTTGAGGTTTAATGATTAGAATCTGAGATTTACCATGAATGAGTAAACGTGAACTAAGGCGCTGCAATGACTAGGTCAGCACTGACCAGAGCATTTATGAGAGCTACTTTTTTTATCTTAGCCAGCGATGGCTTGAAGACAGCAATGCCATGCTTGCAATGTATGGCTCTAGCCAGCAATGGCTAATGGTCAGCAGTGACTCAAATGCAATAGTTTGAGCTGAGACTACGTGGCTAGTGTACTGGAATGACAGCAAAACATTTTATAGATTTTGCCAAGCAGTAAGTCACCATAACCTGCTCCTTTTTAAATGAATCATACGTCACTCATTAGATCGTGGGATTTACCCAAAAGAGGTCAGCAGTGACTTGAGGATTAGTAATGCAATGGCTCTGACACCTACTTCGATATGCGTGACATTACTTATTAGAAAACGCTGATTGTGAGCAATTACAAAAGCGATAAAAATGTAGCAGATAGCCTGACAAAATGAAAATACAAGAATATGAACCACTAGTAAAACTAGAATGGATGTGGCGCTACTCACCAGATATGACCATATAACACCACTCACCCGCTATGATTGATATGACACCACATATAAGATAATTAATATGGGCAATTTGTAGAATATGATGAAAATGGCACAATTGCAGTAGTTATTAGCAAAATGGTAAGTAAATGGCAAAATAAATGAATATGTAGTAATAGAATATCTGGATGTGAAGAATTAGCTGAATACATGAATATTAATGATTAGGTGAATTATATATTAATCAGATCTTACGAGTTATCTTGACTGTAAATAACGAATAAGAGGAAACTGAGCAGCAGAATAGCCATTGAGGCAACACGCCACCAGTATATGCATGTATCAATGATTTTGGAAGAATTTAGATGCTTAATGATGCGATAATAGCAGATTATGGTAGCATCCAACAAATGAAATAGTAAACGGACCTGTACTTGTACAGCCCACCTCTCAAAGTACTTTAACACTACATGACATCATTCACACCCATTCATACACCGATGGCAGTGGCTAAGGTGCCACCTGCACATCAGGAGTAGCTAACATTCATACAACATACACACACCGTAGGCACAGCTACGGACACATCAACATGGGTTAGCGGAGCCGTGGATCGACCACCGATCCTCTGATTGAAGGACGACCCTGCTCACCACTGAGCCACAGTCACCCCGCAGTAGCGAACACTCCAACACCAGTTGAAACATGACTTACGAGGGACTTAAGGCATACTAAAAGTAATATGGGCAGAGCCTGAACAATCAATTTATCTATGCTGATGCATAGAGCAGGTCAAGAGGGAACTCTATGTGGAACCGACATGATATTCCCCCACAGTGCTGCTGCTGCAATAAATACAATTCCACTAAACAAATCATGCGGTGCTGCTGCTGTTGCAAAAACTCCTCCACCAGTTATATGCATATGCATATATAATCTGAGCAAGGCACATGTACAGAGCGAGCAATTTCACTACCATGTGAAAGGTTGCGATGAGGACTTGTGTGGCAGCTAACTGCGTGATGATATCGCATGAATCGTGAAGAGGAATGCATGCATTGAGAAATTCTGATGACTGATTTACTCATGAGTGTGACGTTGGTGTTCCCATTGAGAGCTTCCGGTGAGGCATCTCACACAATGCAGATTATATTAGATCTTGAGTATTGGGAGACCAAAGTCTGAGAACCACTGACGGTGATATCCTCAAAAGCCCACCGATGGACACGAGTCGCGAGAATACACGGGCACATGTTGGAAGAGAGTTGCCGTTATGCCAACTGAACATGCTTGTTGTGGTTTGTGATGAGGTCAGCCATGACCAGGGCACTATACTTGAATGAGGCTGGCCTGATCCTGCTTATGGACTTCATCAGCTGCACTGCTATGGATAACTTCTGAGCATGTCATGAATGACCGTACCTTTGGCATTAAGTACTCCCTTTGCGTGACTGAAGAATTAAACCATAAATATAATAAAACTTCACGGTGTGCTCCAGTCTCAATCACTGAACTTGTAGTAACATAACATAAGTGCCATAGATAGAGACCCAGATGAGAACATTCCAAGTTGTTCATTTTTACCATGACAATTTCTTCAGTTTTGCCTCAGTGAGCCTGAAACACTGCAAATGCTGGATATTTGAATAACCTGAGGAACCAGAGGCATTAAATGCGTTATAACTGCATGTGTCTCTAATATCCCTGCTTCAAAACTAGCCTTGTAGATACCCTCATAGTAGAGATTTTTTACGGTAATATTTATCCCGTTGAACAGGGAAATGCCAAGAGAGCGCCTAAAACTACTGACAGCAGTCTGACCATATTGATCTGATCGAGAAGATGACCCGGGAGCGACATGCTGATTGTCTTCACCTTGATTGATGAGCGGCTTGAGGTGAAATGAATGCAGAGCGCACGAGGCCGCTGGCACAAGGAGCCGGCCGCAGGGAGCTTAAGGATATATTCGGCCCTGAGGCGTGCATGGATGGTTGCTGGATGTAGCCGGACACTGCATGGTGCCGATCAGGTTGTTACCTGCACAGAGTGACCCGGTGTAACCGGTGAGATTCCCCGGCAGGGAAACGAGGGGAAGAAGATGTTTTCTCCTCTGCTGGTGAACTGAAAAAAACGAGACGTGCCTAATACCACTGCTCCTTGTCCCGCTGCCGTGGCCACTGGGACTGCCTCGCCGCCAGAGTCCAGTGTCGCTGCTCGCTGTCCGGCTGCTGCTGATGCTCCTCCCCACGGTCACCGTCCATGGGGATTCCTGGATAGATCTCGGGGCTAAGCCTAATGCATTGGTCAGCTCAACTCCAAACCATCAGGAGCCATGGTCCCTGGTCGGTGCTCGTAGCAGGAGGGAGTTGCTCCCCTCATGCACTCCCCATCCAACTTCAGAACGGATACGATATTCTGGACCAGCATAACTTCCCACCTCTGACTGGGGAGCCTCCTACAGCTCTCCGGCTGTTCCGTGGCTCGCTGTCCCCTCCGATCCTTCTAACAGCAAAACGTCTCCCAAATGGAATATGGAATGCATCCATCTAAATTAGCTATGCTCTGTGAATTGCTCTTTTAAAGGGATTCTGCGTTTGACAGGCCGTGGTGGAGGTCTCACCGTGGTCTAGAAGAATCAGTTTTCCTGCCAATTGAGGAGCACAGAGCCTTTTACTACTTTTGAACTCCAGCTGAATAAAGTGGGTCGGCTAAAGACATTTTATTGTGTCTTAATTTATATACCTCCCAGTCCAGTAGGTCAGTTTTTTTAGAGTTCACAGACTTCCTGACCTCTATTATCAAACTAGATCAGGTGTTACTGGTTGGTTATTTTAATCTGTATATCAATGATGGCACAAATTGTGTAGCCACTTAGTTCCTTAATGTTACTGAATCTTTAAATTTCCCACAACATGTTTCTGGCTCCACTCACAGGGGAGGTCACACCTTGGACCTTGTGTTCTCTCTGGGTCTAGATATTGATAATATCCGTTGTGAGGACCTACTGATTAGTGATCATAAATGTATTTTATTTGAGCTCTCAGTAAATGCTGACTCCTTGTGTCTTAAACGAACATTCCACTCCCGCATTATTACTCAAAGTACAGCTGATTACTTCTCAATGCACTTTTGGTGTGATATTAACACAAATCTTAATGATGTTGAATTTTTAATGCAGTCTTTTAATGATCATTGCACCACATTGCTGGACAAAGTGGCACCTTTTTAAGAAAAGAACTAGGGCTTCCAACAACACTTCTCCGTGGATGACGACGCTGTCTACACCTTAAGACGGAAGTGTTGCAGGACAGAGCGGCTATGGAAAGCCACTGGGCTAGAAGTGCATTGCACATATCTGAAAGATCTCAGTTTCTTTCAATCTTGTAATAAAGGAAGCTAGAACTGCTTACTTTACTAACTTAATTTCTTCAAAGAGAAATCCTAAGATTTAATTTGACACAATACCATTGTTTCACCGTCTGTCTCTACATTACCATGCTTTTCTGCTGATGATTGTGATAGGTTCCTTACCCTTTTATTGATAAGGTAATGGATATTAGGTCTGGTATTCATCCTGGGATTTGTTCACCCAACTGTTGCTCCTCCTCTCATTCACCTACTGTTCTGGACTCTTTCCAGCCTATCAGCCTACAAGACCTGATTAACTTGATTAATAAAACTAAACATCACCTTGCCCTCTGGATGTTATACTATCCTCTCTATTTCAGAAAGTTCTGCAAATTATTGGCCCGGCTGTAACAACTATTTTTAATTCCTCGTTGTCTACAGGAAGTGTCCCCTCCTATTTCAAACATGCCACTATCCGCCTATATTAAAATAAAAAACTTAGATCCTGCTTTGCCCATGAACTATAGGCCCATATCAAGACTGCCTTTTCTGTCTAAAATCTTAGAGAAGGTTGTTGCCAGCCAACTTAATGCGGAGAGGCATAACATGTTCGACAAGTTCCAGTCAGGGTTTTCAAAAACAACACTCTACTGAAACCGCTCTCCTAAGAGTTTTGAATGACATATTAATGTCTTCTGATGCAGGTGATTGTTCTGTATTAGTACTTCTCGACCTCAGTTCTGTGTTCGACACCATAGACTATAACATCTTGATTGGCAAATTTCTAATTTGTGATTTCGGGCTATACAAAAATAAATTGAATTGAATAGAATTGATTGAGATGCTACGTGATTGGGTGGGCATATCCGGCATAGTGTTGGAGTGGTTTTCATCATACCTTTCTAACAGAAGTTTTACCGTCTCTGTGGGAGAATTTGTGTCTGATACCTCTCCACTGTCTTGTGGTGTACCGCAGGGCTCGGTTCTGGGGTCTCTTATTTTCTTTATACTTGTTACCTTTGTGAAAGATTATTAAAACTTATAATGTTGCTTAACCCTAACCCTAACCCTTTATACTGTATGCGGATGATATCCAACCCTATCTTTCCTTCAAACCCAGTGAGGCTTTCAGGTTAACTAGGCTCCTAGACTGTGTCAATGCTAATAAGGACTGGACGGCAGAAAATGGTTTATAACTGAATGATAATAATAAGGTTCTGGTTGTTGCACCTGATGAGGCTGTCCCCACGATCAAGCAGAGCATTGCTCCACTCTCCTCTGCTGTCCACCTCAACCTACGTAATCTCGGGGTAATATTTGACCAATCCTTGTCGTTTGACCCCCGTGTTAAGCAGCTGCGTAGATCTTGTTTTTTGCACCTAAGGAAATATTGGCAAACTGAGATCTGTATTATCAACAGCTGAACTAGAATCACACATGCCTTTATCTCTTCTCGTATTGGGTAACACTTTATAATAACTGCACGCTATGAAGCAAATAACTGCACGCTATGAAGCATTAGTTAAATATGAGTAAACACTTAATTCACAATTTATAAAGCATTGTTCCAACATTAAAACTCATTCGTATGCAATTCATAAACAGTTATACATGTTTTATTCTTGATTAATAAGCTTGTCTATTATGTGTTTCATGATTGTGTTTTCATACTTTATAAATGATGGATTCCCCATTTGTAAATTAAGTATTATATATATTACAATCCAATTATTAAGGACTTGTAGATGATTAATAAGATAATTTTAAAGTGTAATTTTAAAGTGTTAGTAAATGATTAGTAAATGTAAATGATTAAATTAATGTAGTATTATATACTGGGCGACTGTGGCTTCCTGGGCAGCAGGGCCGTCCTTCAATCAGAGGATCGGAGGTTCGATCCCCGGCTCCGCTAGCCCATGTTGATATGTCCTTAGACAAGACACTTAACCCCAGATTGCTCCCGTAGCTGTGCCTACGGTGTGTGAATGGTAGCTACTCCTGATGGGCAGGTGGTACTTTAGCCCCTCCCATCACTGTGTGAATGGGTGAATGATGTCATATAATGTTAAAGCGCTTTGAGTGGTTGGAAGATTAGAAAGGCGCTATACAAGTACAGGTCCATTACCATTCATGCATTAATACATATGATTTAGATATGCACTAATGGTTAGGGACTATATTAATGTGTATTAATACCGCAATTCATGATTAATTCAGTAGTTACTAGTCAGTTAAGTATTTTGTGTGACCTCATCTAAAGTGAGGACTATATACCTTACAATGCATTTATAAATGACATTGAAAGGACAGCAGTGCCTCAAAGCTAACAAAAGTCTCAGTTATCTTCTCAACAGAAAAGGAAAATAGACAACAATATTTATTGCAAGATGCAAACAATGTACTTGTAAGAACAAACCTCTCAGCCATTCATTCATGTAAAAAAACAAACAAACAGATTATCCTTCAGGACACCGTGGCTGGACATAGAACATTTGTAAATGTACAACTGTACTGTTATACCCGTTAAGCCCGATTTGCGGTTATTTAGGAATCAGTTTTTAATCACGAAAGATTAAAAATTAAATTAAATTTAAAAAATGGGCTAAAAATAATGTATAAGACAGTTGTACATGCTCCAAATACAACTCAAACACAAACTACATGAACAACCAAATATTAATATTAATATTTCGCAAAAGCGTCCACCGCTTGCCAGCTTTGTGACTCGTGAGTTAGTTAGCTTTATGCTAAAAACAAACCCGGTAGCTCCCTAGAACGCAGACAATCCACAGATTCACAAGATATCCATCAAATATCTCTACCACACAGCATCAAAGAGATATCAGCCAACAAAGCCAAGCATCCAAAACATTTTGCAAGCGATTGTGGACAAATGTAACTTACTTAGAGATGATACGCGGCTAATTCAATGATCTTCTGCTACTTCCTCATTGCAAAATGTTGACGTACTTCCTGTAATGCGCAGGAAATCATTCCTGGCTGGTTTAGTGTCAGATTACCCACGTGGGGTGGGAGAGAATTTCAGCGAATCGGAGCGAGCATTTGACTGAGGTCTGCGCCTTGCTGATTCTGATTGGCTAACAGTGCTGTCAATCTCATTTTGTTTGGTATAGTTCAATTCTATAGGCTCTAACGATTCAGAGGAGGTATCTTTCACAGAAATCGACCAATCCATTGCTGAGTTATTGCCGTGCGTATCCATAAGCAATTGGATGACCTCCATTCTCGGGCAGGATCGTCAGGCTAACAGGCTGGTAGCCCCTCCAGGCTACCACTCTCACCTCACCGGACTGGTGGCGTCTTCCCGCTGTTATGCTGTGGATTATCTTGTTGATACACCTGGGTTGCTCATCGCTTCACCTCTCACGTACAGCCGGCTCTTGGTCACAAGCTAACGCTAGTGCTCCCCAACCATGCTGCCGTACTCCACGTCAGATCTTTACAACTTCAATAACCACCTGCTTCCGGACTGCATGGACATTCTCAAAGAACATAGAATACTTCGCCGTGGCCATCCTTCACACAGAGGCTCTGTCCGCATGTTTACTTACAACTTCACGTCCCTAAACTCCATTCCATCCCTCTGGTTCTACCGCAACAAAACTTCCTCGTTACGTCATCACAACAAACACGTGAATCTGTCCAATCTCTGTCCCCTTCCTCAGTCCTCACAGCCTATCACAAAGCAACGTCACCTGAAACTGGCTTTGCTCAACACCCGCTCACTCAACAACAAAAGATTCATTCTGAATGAGTTCATAACGGACAGTAACCTTGTTTTCCTCTGCATCACTGAAACATGGCATAAACCCCTGGACTATTTTTCACTAAACCAGACCACTCCCACAGGATTCACATACATTGACAAACCTCATCCTGAGGGGCGGGGAGGTGGTGTTGCTGCTGTTACAGGGAGGACATTAAAACAACCACCATTCCCATTTCTGCCATTCATTCTTTTGAACATCTTGCCTTCAAACTCTCTGGTCCCACTTCTTTGGTAACTGCGGTTATCTACCGCCCCCCCAAGCCAAACCCCTCCTTTCTTTTTGACTTTTCTGATTTTCTGACCCCGCTATGTGCCATTTCACCCTCTGTTCTCCTCCTAGGTGATTTTAACATCCACATTGATAACACTGACTGTAAATATGCCACATAATTCCTGGAACTGCTACAATGCTTCAACTTCACACAACATATCAACTTCCCCACTATCAGCCGAGGTCACATCCTGGATTTCGTCTGCTCCACTGGTCTCACAATACCTCAACTCTCCAGCCTCAACCTCAATATCTCTGACCACTTGGCTATCACCATGGACATTGATATCCCTATCCCCATCCCAAAAGCCAAGCGCAATATATCCTTCAGAAATCTTAAACCTATCTCCCCCACAACTCTTTCAGCCTCTCTTGCCAGTACCATCTCTGCCTCCCATCCCCCGCTGTCTGATAATCCCTCCGATCTTGTAAACTACTACAATAACACACTCTCCTCCTGTCTTGATCAGCTAGCTCCCATTCAAACCAAAACTGTCTCATTCACACACTCAGCTCCCTGGTATACTCCTGAACTCCACCATATGAAATTCCGTAAGCGCCAGCTTGAAAGACTCTACAAGAAAACAGGTTTAACAGTCCATCTCCAAGCTCAGTATCAACAACTGCACCTCCTCCACTGCTCCTCTGTCTCAAGACGTTCCCCAGGGTTCGGTGCTTGTTCCTCTTCTGTTCATCCTCTACCTGCTTCCTCTTGGTAATATCATATGTCAACATGGTCTCCTCTTCCACTGCTACGCCGATGATGTCCAGCTCTACATCTCCACAAAGGCCATTACCACTCTGACCAACTGCCTCACTGATATTAAATCATGGATGCAAACCAACTTCCTTAAACTAAACTGTGATAAAACTGACATGATCATCATCGGTCCCAAATTCCTCACTAAAACCAGTCACAACTTCTGCCTCACCATCGACAACTCCACTCTGTCTCCCTCCCCACACATCCGCAACCTCAGTCATGTTTGACAGCAACCTCTCCTTTCAACACCACGTCAAACAAATCACCAGAACTGCCTATTTTTACTTAAAAGACATAGCCCGTCTCCGCCCATCACTCTCTTCATCTGCTGCTGAAACTCTGATCCACGCCTTCATCACCTCCAGAATTGACTATTGCAACAGTATTCTTTATGGCATATCATCCAAAATCCTAAATAAACTCCAGTACATTCAGAACTCTGCTGCTCGCCTGCTCACCCACACCCGCTCCCGTGACCATCTCACCCCTGTTCTCCAGAACCTCCACTGGCTCCCCATCCCACAACGGATCGAATACAAAGTCCTTTTTCCTCACTCACAAAGCCCTCCATAACCAGGCCGCCTCCTACCTTACCGACCTGCTCCACCACCACACTCCATCCCGTCGGCTCCGCTCCTCTGATGCCAACCTCCTGTCTATCCCACTCAGGACCAAGCACCGGACATGGGGTGACAGAGCCTTTTCCATAGCTGCCCCCCCACCCCCCTGGAACTCTCTCCCTAAACACATCCGAGATTGCACTAACCTTTCTATATTCAAATCACAAATCAAAACCCACCTTTTCAGAAGTGCTTTTAATTTATGACTACTGTATGCTCCATGTTTTTAATGTATAGCTCTTTTTATGATGATTTTAATGTTTTGTAAAGTGCCTTTGAGAATTGTGAAAAGCGCTATATAAATAAAATCTCCGTTACGTACCTTGTTATTTTTGAATGGGAACATATAGGTCTGGTTGAATGTTCAAAAAAAAGCCCTAAACTGTTGTATTTGGATGTATTGAGTGATATGAGAAAATTCAAATGGCACTCATTGTGCCAAATGGCTATTGTAGAGACCTCGCCTGACCTGTCTGTACTAAAAACTCTCATTTTTTCTGCTTCACTTTATTAAAGTCAGAACTTTGCAGAGAGAGTGTTCACATATTGTGCTATGATTTGGTAGAGGTTTAAACCTTGCAGCTGCATCATTCCAAAGGGATAATCATCCTGAAAGTGCTCCTTTTCTTTTTTTTAGGCGAACCTGAAATATTTTGTGCCATCTTCATTTACTTTTGACCAGTTAGATATATACTGATATCTACACATTGAGAAAGGTCTCATATTTATTACCTTTATAATAAAACCAGAATTATTCAAATAGACCTTGCGGTTGCAGAGATATACTCTTTTTAGTATAGGTATGCAATTTTCGAGCGGAGGCCTCAAAAATAGGTTCGTTTTTACTTAAAGGAAAATACACCTCTGCAATCTGATATAAAAATAAATTCATGTGAAGTGTAAACATGGCTGTATAAAAATCAACAGTGCCAACAATGGATCATAGAAAAGTGCCAAAATAACACAGATAAAATCTTTATAAAAATATTACTAGTACTAAAATCCTATGTTTCAAACCTTTGAGAGTACCATTGCTGATCTAGGCCAAGTTTGGGTCTTCCTATTACTATATCTTCAAATAAGATGTAAAAACCTTCCTATTTCCTTGGTCAGCTCTCCTAATCTCCTACCCCACCATCACAGCTCCTTTTCTTTTTAGTGGCAGCAGCTTTCCGGAAGCCTCATAGGCTTTGATTGTCTTTTGCTGGCTCCAGCTGAAATGCTGTGGCCCATTGTGTGAGTTTCACTTGACTGTTGTAGTTGTTAAGGAGTTCCTTATATTTTGTCAGGTGCTGCGCTGCAATGAACCGCTCTGCGATCGGAGCATTGACCAAAAAGCAGCAGACATGGTCCCTCTTCTACTGAACTGCCTCGAAAAAATGTTGTACCGGGCCACCAGATGTTCCGGTTTTTGGGCTGCAATTAAGAAAACGTACGCACGCACACACAATCTAAAGTGAGATCAGAGTGGTTGCACCTAAGAGACCTACATGTAGATCATTATTCTCTAACCAGAATATAATTTGTAAAGATTAAACCATTTAGTTAGCACCATCAACTATTTTAAATTGAATGCCTTGTTGTGGGGAAGAACAATTGTACAGCAGAGCTCAGCATGATCAAACTGAAAACCCAGCGAGTGAAAAAGGGTGAAAGTAGCATTTTAACTAGGGCTGGGCACGTTAACGCGTTATAAATGCGTTAACGTAGCAATCCATTAACGCCGACAATGATTTTATCATGCGTTAACAGCATTTTTTTTTTTTAGCAATGGGAGGGGCTTAACACTGCTGCTCACATTAACCGAGAACATGGAGAAAGGTACTGCACTTTTAAATGGACATTTTCATTTTAAATCTTTACCAGACGGCGTAATTGATAAAAACAAAGCTATTTGTAACCACTGCAAACTGGAATTGTCTTATCACCGGAGTACTACGAGCCTGAAGTACCACTTAAAGGCGTTACACGGCATTGATGCTAGCCAACTAGCGTTAGCTAACGTTACCCAAACAACAAGTGGCGCAAAACTTCGGCAGACTACTTTGGATGCGGTGTGCGGGAGAACTGTCGACAAAACAACGCAAGAAAAGTTGACAAATGCAATGGCCAAGTGGATAGCAACGGACTGCAGGCCAATTACTGTAGTGGAAGATGTCGGTCTGAGGAGTGTCCTGAGAATCGCGACGAATGACAGCGCGTATTCTCCTCCCTCAAGTCACACCGTCATGAGGAGAATACACCAGTTGTATGAAACGGAGCGGACTACAAAAGTGACAGCGTTACAACGGGCACCAACTGTTGCTCTCACTGGAGACTACTGGACATCGCTGGGTAACCACAGTTATCTCGGAGTGACAGCTCATTATATTGATGAACTGTGGGTGCTGCATTCACATGCTTTGACTGTCATGAAAACAGAAGACAGACATTTTGCAGAAACGTGCGCAGAACATTTTATTCATGTTGCACAGCAGTGGAATGTTTCCAATAAAGTCAGCACACTTAGCACGGATAGTGCAAGAAATATGATTGCTGCTGTGAGACGTCTGCCGTTCGAACACGTGCCCTGCGTCGCGCACACTCTCCAGCGCTATGTCACGGTGTCTCTGCAGAACAGTGCCTTTGACGATGTCCTGGCCAAATGCAGAAAAGTTGTGGGCCACTTCAAACACAGTCCAGCAAGTGCTGCTGAATTAGAACAGCAACAAATTGAACATGGACAAAAGAAGGAGTCACTTGTCCAAGACATTCCAACCAGATGGAATTTAACTCTGGACATGATAAAAACCGTCCGCAGAAACCAACAGCCACTGAGGGATGTCCTTGCCACACACAACACGAAGATCGCCATGGCAACTACAGCTGAAATGGACAAACTACAGAGGTTGGAAACCCTACTGGAGCCCTGCAGGTATATTTTTTACGTCATATATTTCTCAGGATATTTTTTGTACTGTATATTTTGTAAGTAAGTGAATGCAATACATTTTGACTGAAATGGGTTTGATTTTCTTTCTCTTGTAGGTATGTGACTGAACTTCTGGGAGGAGAAAAGTATGTTTCATGCTCTGTGGTTCTGCCTGCTTTTTGCCATCTCTCTCGGGTGATGAAGCGCTCGGATGATGACCCTGCCTATGTGGTCAAATTCAAGTCTACATTCATAACAGACCTGGAGACACGCAAGGAAAACGCCAACATTGCATATCTGAAAATTGCTACCGCATTGGACCCGAGATTCAAGGACCTCAAGTATTTAGCCAGAGCTGACAGGGGTGAGGTGTGGGCCTCAGTCACCAACTTACTCAAGCAACAGGTTGTTGCAGAGAAATCTATGGAAGCAACAACATCTGAGCCACCAAAGAAGAGGTTAGCCCTATTGGTTGCTTCATCAGATTCTGATTCTGAACAAGAGGAAGACTCAGTTGAGAACAGTGTGCGTCGATACAGAGCGGAGCCCACCATCAGTACAGAGGCCTCTCCGTTAGAGTGGTGGTCCAAACATGCAGGCTCACACAGCAGTCTGGCCTCCATTGCACAGAAGTACTTAGCCACACCTGCAACATCTGTACCCTGTGAAAGGTTGTTTTCTCTTGCTGGTCATATCGTTCAGAAGAAGAGAAGTTCTTTATCATCTGAAAATGTAAATTACCTTGTATGTCTTAGCAACTGGCTTGGTGCAGAGGAGTAAGGAAATGTAAAGTCGGAGGAATGGATAAAAAAAGTGGATGTTAAAAGTTAATTTTGTCCCCTGCACAGTAAATTCCAGCTGTGTACTTTTTTTTGTGCTAGACCACTTTACCTCCCTCTAACAGGGACCCTTACTACTGAGACTGTTTATGCTGTTCCCTGATAAAAAAACAAATGTTTCTTCTGGTACCTGTTCTGAAAAAAAAAAGAAAACAGATTATATACTGTATGTTTACTTGCTGTTGCTCCGAGAGTGCCTGTTATATTGTTCTGATAACATTACTTTAAAATAAAAGCGTGCAATACACTAGTTTTTAATTCATTATTGAATTTTGCGCATAATGCGATTAATCGCTGTTAATCACAGAAAAAGCATGCGATTAATCGATTACATTTTTTCATCTTTGCCCAGCACTAATTTTAACCTCTCTGACGTGTCTTTGCTTCCATTGTCTTGGACTTCTTCCCATCCTTTTTCCATTTCTTCATCTTTTTCTTCTTCTTCTTCTTGTCCTCCTCCTCCACTGATGATGTGTAAGAGGAGGAGTCAGACATAGTAAGAGAGGAAAATTCCATTGAGCTTTCACAAGAGGAATTTGAAGACAAGTGTACTGCCTGGGTGGAACCTGTGTCGTCTTTTTTAAGAGCTCTCAAACAGATACGAATACAAACATCAGACTTACAGCACAATGCCCAAAGAAACACATAGTTGCATGAATACTCTCCTAGAGTCCAGAGATAAACTGCGATTAACCGTTTGCAGGTAATCCAGAATGCTGCCGCCAGATTACTGACGAGGAAAAATACTCACATCACCCCATACTCAGACCTCTTATAGATGGTCTCACATCCCCCCACACTCAAATCTCTTATAGACGGTCTCACATCACCCCATTACTCAGATCTCTTATAGACGGTCTCACATCACCCCACACTCAGATCTCTTCACTGGCTCCCTATAGAGTATAGGATTCACTTTAAAATTCTCACTCTCACTTACAGAGCACTACACGGCCAGACTCATTCATATGTGCATGAACTACTTCGGCCTTATTTACCAGCCTGCAATCTCAGCTCAAACCTGTTAAATTTACTGTCTGTCCCACACACTCGCCTTATGACCCATGGTGACTGAGCTTTTGAGGCAGTAGCTCAAAAGTTATGGAATGCTCTGCCTGCACCCTACGGTTTGCTAATTCTGTGACTTTGTTTAAAAATCAACTCAAGACATACCTTTGTTTTTATTGTGTATTTTGCTGTGCCTTCTTAAATATGTGCCTTGTGTTAAATAACGTAATTTATTGGCCTCTTTTATGGTCATATTGTTTTTTCCTCCTGTCAAGCACTTTGTGACTTCTGTCTGTAAAAAGTGCTATATAAATACATTTTACTTACTTACTCAAGGATACTTTGTCTTGTGGACAGGAGGAGCTGGGGATCAAACTGCCAACCTTGTGATTAAAGGACAACCAGCTCGTCCCCCTGAAGCCAAAGCCACTCAATGTATGCACACTTATAATGTAATTTCTTCCACTTAAGTTGTGTCCCACTACAGTCCGTCATTGCCATTCCCATTGCAAAATAGTCTGTAGTTATGATTGAGATTATTATTATTGAATGGTAAATAGATTGTACTTGTATAGATCTTTTCTAGTCTTCCGACCACTCAAAGCTCTTTAACACTACATGTCATCATTCACCCCCATTCATACACTGATGGGAGGAGCTACCATGCAAGGTGCCACCTGCCCATCAGGGCTAGCTAACCATTCACACACCACATGAACAGCATGCGGGGGCTATCGAAGGATCGAAGGACGACCTTGCTCTACTACTGAGTCACAGTCGCCCTTAGTAGTGTCTATTAGTAGTAATATGTAGCTTTAAGTGACACCTTGTTTGTGAGAGTGTGTGCTCTCCTTGAACCGGCCTCCTGTAATCCTTCACTCGCTGACAGTTGACTTCAGACAGGCTGATTCTGGGGCAGACCTCTTGGGCTGCCTCCCTCACAGCTAAAAGCCATCATCTCTTCAATCCTCACCCCAAAGCAATCTATCCAGCCTTCAGAAGCTCCCCTCTCTTTGTGTGTGTGTGTGTGTGTGTGGCTCTCACTCTGTCTTTCAATTTCTACACATGCCTGCTTTTCTCTTTCATCTTGTTGTCTTCTTCTTTTCTCTCTCTATTTGTGTCTTTCCCTTTCTTTACCGCAGGGTGACTTATTTTGGCTGAGGATGATCTCCCTCCTTCTCTCTGTCTCTCTCTTCTTTTCAAATTCAAAGAGGCTTTATTGGCAAAAAAGTTTCAATAACAATGTTGCCAAAACAACAAAAATACACCACAATATTACACAATAACAGTAGTAGGGTTATTAACAAAACATCAACACAAGATTAAGATTGATGGAAATTATTCTTTTAAGCAATAGCTCACAACAACCTGTGATATGTTGTGATTGTATCAGCTTTTATAAAAGAGGTCATCAAGTATGGCAATATGAAGGTTATAGATGAATTCCAATTTGAATATGTTTCTATTAATTAATAATAATTCTCACAATAACATAAGTCCTCCTGGGATGGCTGCCTACACATACCGAGGGAGTTGCTCTAGAATGGCATTTACTATGAAACGTACACTAGCAGCTAGAATATTTTCATCACAGGTTAGCATTACATGTATTTAATTGTTTGGCTATTTATTTACATTATTTGTATGTTGGCATTGTTGTGCAAACACTGAAGATGTGTAACTCTTCTGGCCTCTTACAGCCAGAGAGGGCAATGATGAAAAAAGGTTTTTCAATAACCATAAACACATCCGTGAATAAAATCAAAGTACCATGTAAAAAAAAGTGATTTACCTTGGTTTACACCACTTCTGGTCAGTCGCTGTGCAGCGAACAGAAGTGATCCAGTTGGGAATAATGGGCAGTCTGATACTTAAGTGCTGCCACATGGAGCTTTGTAGCAGCATAAAATGGAAATCCTCAGCACAATGTGTGTAAAATACACAAATCTGTTGCAAAACATTCTGTACTTGCAGCAAGTACAGTTAAACATTAAAGGTTCGTTATTTTACAATAAATTGGAGCACCATTAGTACAGTGAGACGGTCTGAAATGAAATAAAGGTTTGAACTAAATAAATAAACTTCATATGGACTAAATAATGTGTAAAAGCTGAATTATAGCCAAATAATTATTAAATCTCATTCTACTCATCTAGAATAACAAGGAACACATAATGCGTGTAAAAGACAGCGATCGACACATATCAGACACATAATGTTAGCACTATCACTATGAGTAGTGAGTGAAGAGTCAACACGCAGTCAATGGTTATATAAAATAGGAAATAAAAGTTTTTTAATAAAGTGTCAGTCACCACAACCACAAGAGTACCATTTGCATGCCACCATAACTGGGCACCCATATAATAATGCAGTTTGCTGCAGCAGAAGGCGGTATAAGCTGTA
>JACSYO010000752.1:77500-122598 GCA_016806645.1 Ophiodon elongatus
GTAATTGTCCCGGGGATGTCAGAGTCCAAGACAAGTCTGCTTTGTTGATGAGCCCAACTGAGATCTTGGTTCTGATGGACCACAGCCACCTGCCAGAGGGAAGGGACTCAAACAGTTTGTGTCCAGGGTAAGAGGGGTCAGCCAAAATCTTTCTTGCCCGCCTAAGGGTCCTGGGGGCGTACAAGTCGTGAAGGTACGGCCGATTGCAGCCAATTGCCTTCTCAGCAGAGCTAATGATTCTGAACGATTTTGATTCTAATTGCTACCAAAACATCACACGGAATCACTCTATCCAGAAATGGTTAAAAGATAATTGCTTTTAGGTTATCAAGAGCACCACTAACTTTAAGACGGATCATCCAAGACAACTTTGTTAAATAGGAAGATGCATTATTCAACAAGCGAGTTTTGCATCAACTCAAAACCTCAGCCGTACACTAAATCACAAGTCTGCCTCAGATGTCATTGCTGTGATTCTCATTGCACAATAGTAACTTGATCAAAGAACTCATTTACCGAAGAGTCATTTGCTGAAATTACTTGGTGCTTCTGGGGCATTTGTTCAAGCAGGCAAAGGGGAGTCATATGTTTTGATCCTCGTTGCGATGAGACCTATTAATGGACTTAATAATCAGCTTTCATCAAGTGTTAGTGTCAAACGAGTCAGCAGAGGTTCAGGCAGGAAAGGAGCACTGTTGTGGGTGTTTGCAGAGTCCCTCAGAAGCCCTCAAGTTAACCTCTCTCCCTGCATGTTATAGATAATGTTGCAGATACTCTATATAGAATAAAATATGCAGATGCACTAAATCTTTGGGAAATAAAAGTATATAGGTTACAGTCCCGGATTGGAGTCAACCAAAATATTAGGTAACCTGAAAGTGTACAGTCTTTTTCTAGGTGGGAGTCATCTTGAGGAGGACAAGCAAGAATAAACTGTAGCACATGTTTCCAGATCGCACAAGATGGTACCCAATTATCTCATTATCATTTTGCCAGAGGTGTCTGGACTCAGGAAAATCCTGAGACAAATGACCTTGAACAACATAATGACTGAGGGAACGACAGACAAGAGGACTCAACTGCACAATACAAAAGAAACGTCCTTTACTTGCAAGGTTCGGTCCACATGGGGTTGGGCAGAAGATCTGGCAAACAAATGCAGGAAAAGACAAAGGCATGGTCCAGGTCCAGGTAAAACAAAGCAGACCAGAAACACTAAACATTGGTTCCTGATTGGTTCGTTGGTTACAAGAATGCCCACCTTTTCTTCTATTTTTTCTCAATGCACAGCTGGTTCTGGCTGTCGTTAAGTAATTAAATGTACACAATTCATCGGAATAACAAAAAAAAGGATGGCAGACAATGATAAACCAATATTAGGTTTATTCATTTGACACAGTCCCTCCCCCCCTTCTTTCTTATTATATAATGATATACTTATATATATCACATGGATACATGGAACATATGTTCTACAAACCAAGCACCGTTACCTTAAATGGCATGTACTTTCTCAGTGGAAATTATCTTGCGTTGCATTTTTTTTTTAAAGCCGTCCCTCCTTCAACTTCTGTAGCTGTGGATAAGACAAAATGAGTCATTAGGGAGCTATTAGTTGTCCATCATCCTGAAGAGTCCTGGGAAAAGCTTTATCCTTTAGTTTTTAATGGTGTCAGGACCCACAGAAAGAATCAATGTTGCTCTCTGGGACATAAATCCCTCTTGGCATTTCCACAAATGTTAGCATAGTTTTTTATAAGACAGGACCTTGTAATGGGCCATTTACTGACTCACATACTGAGTCATCTGACTTCAGTGATGAAAGATGACACCACTTTATTTATTTTTTTCTGAATCATGTGCTTTTTTCCATTAAATGTAGAGTGGAGTAAAGGAAAAAGAAAAATCTTACAATGTCATAAAAGAAAGGTTATCATGATGCCACAAGCCCATTGTGAACATAGCTCACTGAGTCACCAGAGCAGGACATATCTTTTGAGAATGTGAGAAATTATTTCTTTCATCCAAGATTCCATTCAAGCAAAAGCAACTGTGCATTGTATGCAGGTAATTTTTCAAAGAATGCCTATGTATTTCAAGGGTGTCGACTGACTTTCAGTGCATTCAAATGAGCTACCAGAGGTATGGCACAATTGTGGTCTCTATTTTGTGTATTGTTGGGAGAAAAATAAAATAATATGTGTAAGTATGCTCCGATATCTTTGATACTAAAGTATTAACACCAAAATGTTATAGACATTTTTCTGAGAGGTAGATGAGAAGATTAATATCTCTCTCATATGTAATGTAAATATGAAGCTAGGACACTTTAAACAGGGAGAAGTTTTGCAGGGTGTCTGAGGGTTACGCGCTAGAGCTATTTGTCAGCCAGGCTAAACAAAGCTCATCGTCTGCTGGTTCTACGTGCATTTAGGCAATGCAGAAATGGTTAAGATATTCTACTGAAGGTCAAACAAAGCATTAGCATGGAAAGGAAAGGGAATTTAAGGTTGTTGGTGTCAGACGGGCTGGTTTGAGTATTTCAGAACTGCCAACATACTGGGATCTTCACACAAAACCATCTCTTGGGTTTACAGATAAATGTCAGAAAATGAGAAATATCCAGTGAGCAGCAGTTATCTGGGTAGAAATGCCTTGTACATGGCGTAGGTCAGAGGAGAATGGCCAGACTGGGTCAAGCTGATAGAAAGGCAACAGTAACTCAAATAACCACTCGTTACAAACGAGGTATGCAGAAGACCATCTCTGAACCACAACACCTGGAACCTTGAAGCAGATGGGCTACAGCAGCAGAAGACCACACCGGGGGCCACTCCTGTCAGCTAAGAACAGGAACCTGAGGCTCCAGCAGCAGAAGAAGGCCACTCCTGTCAGCTAAGAACAGGAACCTGAGGCTACAATTCACACCGGCTCTTCAACATTGGATGATAAAATATTGGAAAAACCTTGCCTTGTCTGATGAGTCTCGACATTCAGATGGTAGGGTCAGGATTAGTCATAAACAACATGAAAGCATGGATCCGTCCTGCCTTGTATCAACGGTTCATGCTGGTGTTTCTGGTGTAATGGTATGCAAGATATTTTCTTTGCACACTTTTGGAATGTTTCCAGCACCTTGTTGAATCTATGCAACAAAGAATGAAGGCAATTATGAAGGCAACAGGAGTTTCAACCCGGTACCAACAAGTTGTAGCTAATAAAAGGCTGGTGATTTATATTGTTGTGTGTGTGTGTAGGGTGAGTTGAATATTTTGTCTTTCAGTCCTTTTGGTAATGGAACTTAATGTTCTGTGGCCACCATGGCTTTATACGTGAACTGTGAATAGGCAGGTTCACCGTTGAGCATGTGCTTCACATACTCTGCTCCAAATGGGCAGTTATTTTCCTGCGTTACAACTTGTACTTTGCCTTGCAATATACGTTTTTGAAACTTTATACAGTAATGAGAGATAAAATAGTGAGATTGATTGTTAGCGTGGTCCTGTATCTCAATCTGAATCAAAACCTTTGACTATTGGTTGTCACTCACATATGGCAGAAGACATTTACAGTTGAAACCTTCTAAACTCCCCATTGCCATCTTTTAAGTATTTGAGCACCACCGTGTGTATTAGATACAATTTGCAATGGTCTTCATGTGTGAACTTTAAGTTAAGTTGAAGTTACCATGATGTCAACTATATATTGGTTCCAGAAGATCTCGCTGACCAATAGGTCATAATCGGTAGGTCATAATCAATAGGTCATAATCACTTTACCTTATTCTACACAATGGTTGCTGTGAATGAAAACATCCTACATAATTTTTTTGTCAAATAAACAATTGCAATTCTCCTAATATTTTGTTTCTCCACTGCCACATTCAACACTTCAAAGACAACAGAGTAGCTTACCTTAAGCCTGCTTTTCGACAAATGGTGGCCACTGCCATAGTTGAATTGACGGAGAAACTACAGAACTCGAAAATCCTCCTGCTTACCTGAAGTCACCTGTGTTTAGGTTTATCAAGCAACCCTGTTAATTGGGGACTCAGTCAAATGCGTCTGTGGTTTTCGGAGTTACAACAGCTGTTGAAAACAAGAAGAGAATACGTAACTGTCCTCGTCAATGCCTCATTGTTTAATTATTAAATATTAAAATGTATTTGATTTGTCTTTGGAGGCTTGTTTAGAGATACTTGTCCATTCAGTTGTGTTTTAAACGACGACTGTTGATATTGAAAACAGGAAGAGAGAAAATGTCCCTTCCTATGAGTGTATCTCTAATACATTTTTTACATAGGGCTATTCGTTTCTTGGAGAATGTTTAAGAAAACACATGTAACTTATTTTATACTGATTGATAACTGTGATAACATAATGTTCTGCATACTATTACTTTAAATGACATATAAACACACATTCTCAGTACATATTCTCTTGTGTATGTTGGGATCTTTTAGAAAGCAATTTCTCTTTCAAGTTCTGTAGCTGTAGTCAGAATGAACATAATGTAACATTTACAGTTCATGATTTAGGTGAATGAAAGCCTTCTGCTTTTCATTTACATTGCAATTGAGCCGTTCTGTCAGCAGCATAGACATCAGCAGCACAGGGTCAATCAAGTGAAGCTTGTTTTCTGAAAATTCTAAATAACATTTAGGTTGCATTTTTTTGGTAGTCAAGTAAAACTACTTATTTCCATTCTTGAGGTGTACCTCATCTCTTTCTCTCTTAAAAGCTCTAAGTTGTGGTCTTGATGAAGTCAGGACCTGATGATTTGAATTGATTAACTGTGACACTTTTGACATTTCCAGGCTACTGATCCTCTCTGAGCTATGCTGATCTGTTGTCAGAGAGGAGGCCGAGAGGAGAGCTGTGAGTCTGGTACCTTTTGGCCTGAAAATACCAGCCTGTCTCTGAAGCCAGACCTTGGCACCATCGATCTGTTTTTCGGCGTGGCACTGAAGCAGTGTGTTCCCTAATCTGTAATTCATTATTTTTTTTTTTGCCTTATTTAAAGAGGTACCTTGACACTTTGATTTGTTGTCAGTTATTTTCCATCTTTTCACTCGCTCGTAGAAACAGGAGGTTATTCATTCATTTGGAAAAATAATACCTTCCTAAACTGACAAAAATATTGTAACACATAATACCACATTTCATAGATTTAATACATTAACAACACATAACATATTATAAAAACTAAAGTATTGTGCCACTCACCACGGAGGAAATAATGTATGGCATTACAGGTTCTACTGAAGGTTATAATTTATGAGATGATATTGTCACAGTTCAGCTTCCCTTTTCTCCTGCCACTGTATCTCTCACCCACCTCATCAGCTCCATCACTCTCACCTGTTAGTCACACCCACCTCATCAGCTCACTCAGTTCACCTGTTAGTCACACCCACCTCATCAGCTCAATCACTCTCACCTGTCCACTCTGCTGCTCCTACTCCCTTCAGTATTTAAACCCTAGCTTCACACGCACTCACTGACAGATCGTTCTCAGTTTCATGCCAGACCTTCCAGCACGTTTCCCGCCGACCGTTTCCCCGGTACGACCCCGCCTGTTTGGACTTCTCCGCCTTGCCTCTGCCTGGTAAACGACTCAACCTTCTGTCCCCGACCACGAGAATAGCCTCTGGTTTCTGTCTGCCTTCTTCCCTGACGGCTTGGCATTCGACCGAGTGGACTTACCTACAAGAATCGGTGACCGTTTCCCTGTTGTGTGTTTCTGCCTGAATAAAGCTTGTTCAACGATTCATTGTGGTCGTCGTACCGCGTCTAGGTCCTTAACACCACCCGTTAGTTATATTTTATCATTGCCCTCTAGATTTGAAGATGGCAGTCTAATTTCCTGTCGCTACTGCCTAATTACATTATATAATTATAGCCTACTTTTGTAGATCCATCTTGGGAAATTAAAGCAGTTGTGTACATAAAGTTGCTCTTGTCCATCCAAACTCTAATTAGCTACTGCTAAGTTAAACTTTAGTCTAAGTATTGGAAAATGCCTGTGATCATTTCACCGCTTTCTCACATGTGGGGCTGTAGCGGCGGGTAAACTCACATCTCAAATCCTAAAATGGCACCCCTGCACATTTAAATCTATTAGGTCTCTCACTTTTTTTTGGAACCATTGTATCCTACGAAATGGCCATCAAACCACTACCAATTTTTGCTTTCCTGAAATCTTTTCATTTTTCTGTGTTCCATCTTCATTTAATTTTAACCACTGACATATATATTGATATTTACACATTATTTAAAAAATCGCAGTTATTACCATTATAATAACACCAAAATTATTCAAATAGACCTTGTGGTTGCAGAATTGTACTCACTTTAGTATGGGCATGCTTTTTTCGTGCGGAGACCTCAAAAATAGGCTAGGGTAGAACAGGTTTTAAATGGCATTATTTTCACATTCTCTCTCGTGAAGCGGCAACTGAGTTGCTGTAACTGTATGAATGTCAAACACAGCATAGCTCAAATGCATGTGATGTAGTACAGAGCATTCTGTGGATCATTTTTTTTTTTTTTTTTTACGCTGAAAGCTAAAATGTTATCCAAACACCAGAATCACCCAGGATATGTCTGCTGTACATCTTCTGAGACACAGAGCTAAACATAAATTGTCAGTCATTTAATTCAGTAAAAGTAAAACAATCCTCTGCTAAATGACTTTCTATTGGCAGGCAGGAAATATTGTGTGTATCCTGTGGAGATTCCACACCACCTGGTGGATGAGGATGTAAAGGCACACTTACACAAAGCACCAGACTTCCTACCACCTGCCTGCCCTGGCCTGTATTCATGGTTATCTAAAATCCTGACCAGAGAAGAGATGTTCATCAGATGTTTTAGGATCTCTTTGCATTGTGCTGGTATGAATAATTTAAATGAAATAAAACAATTTGTGGAGCGTGCTGGTTTTAAGGAGCATTCTGTTTTGTATGCATTCCATTTAACAGTTTTATAATAGATGCAGGCAGATGCTACTGTAAAATAAAGGAGCATTTGGGCTTTCAGGCTTCTTTCTTGGGCTTTCTCAAAATAACAGGACAATGTGATGGCATACCTGACTCTACAGCATTATAGATGAGACAGAAGTTACTCAGCATTCACATGTCTAGTTCATATTCTCCATTGCTGCCCTTTTCCCCAATCATTAACCACAGTTTTGTTCCAGATTCTGACACTCTAACCCAAACCCACTTGCCCTGCAGCCTTCTCCATCACCTGCTCACCTGTTCCTCATTCCCTCCTGAACCCTGTAGTACATATAACAACCCAGTTTCATTCATTCCCTGCCACATTGTCTATTGGGCCATTTCTTCCAGAGTGTTCCAGCCTTTTTTCTGTAATTATGTGTCTGTTTTGAGCCAAAGCCTGTTTTGGGATTTTTGGAATTGTTTGCCTGTCTCTTTGCTGTTGCCAACCCCAGCTACCCATGGACTTTGGCCTTTGTCTTATCCCTTAAGGTGGAAGCTTGTTTCTACCAGACTGTTTTTTAGCCTGTGTGCACTTTTTTACCTGACAATTTCCCTTGAGAAAAAACAAAACCAGCAATGTCTTAGTTGAATCTGTAAATACACAATATATACCTTGATTTGTAAAACAAAAAGGCTTAATCTCTGAAAGAGCTGGTCGCTGTAGTCTTTAGCAAATGTTACTCAAACAAGAAGATATAATGCATTTGTTGGACTATTTTCAGCAGCAGATTAATCCATATTTGTTGCTTTATCATTTCGTACAGCAGTGTGTGTGTGATTGAGGCCAAATAAACTACAGTGTGTGTTCAATGGTTATGAAGGAGCATATCACACAATGAAAGTGTGGTTCCTTAATGTGTGATCCTATGATTTTCTCCTCCTCCCATGAGACCAGAATTTCAATTTGTGCAATACTTGGGACAAAATGCCTGCAAAACTAATGGTTTACCCATCAGCCTCAGCTGTACTTTGTGTGTAGTGTTAATCAGTACATGTTGTCATGCCAGCATTGCTGTAGTCATGTTGGAGCTCCTTAGCACAAATCAATAATATATCTCTCTATATATCTATATATCTCTATCTCTATATATATATATATCTCTATATATATATATATAGAGAGAGATATATAGATATATAGATCTATATATCTCTCTCTATATATATATAGATCTATATATCTATAGATCTAGATATATAGATATCTATATATATAATCTATATAAAATCTTCAAATATTACTGTATGATTCAGCTTTTTCATATCTTTTATACTTTCTGAACTGCCAGTGTTTTAGTATGATGCTTTTTTCAGACTTTATAATGGATGTGTATTGCGCTGCTCAGATCATCGCCAGAGTGAAGAGGTGCTTCAGTTTCTTGTGAAAAAAATATTTGAATTTTGCTCCCGATTCCACAATCTTCACTCTTCAGGCATCATTTAAAGATATAAATGTAGCAAATCTTGTGCTTGTTGTACACATATGACTACGGAAGCCAACAGATTCACACATTTGGCTAGAAATGTCTGAGAGTGAGAGGAAATCCACCTCTCTGCTCCTTAGAGACCCATGTTAACTCTGACTCCAAAAAGATCTCGCACAGACAACTGTACCAAATTTCTATTCTGCCATAAAAGCCACTTTTTTTACACTACAGATCCAACTTTCGCACTATTTGTTCATCAAGTCATCCTTCCTCTCAATCTCGGCTATCGAAGCAATAAGATTTACGGCTATATGAGATAATGAGATAGTTTGACAGGTTTTAACTCCATGTTAACCCTATGGAACTGGAGTCTCTTTGAAGTAATCACCATGGAAACCTTTTGATGTGGGAGCACCCAGGTGTTTGTGATGAGCTAATTAGACTCACACACACACACACACACAGACACACACAAATGACTTGTAGATATTCAGTCAATGGCATTGTAACACCTCCTGTCTGTCTGTCTGTCTCTCCACCTTTTTATCTCTCTCTCTCCCCTCTCTCTCCCCCTCTCCCCCTTTTTATCTCGCTCTCTCTCTCTCTCTCTCCCCTGCGCCCCCTTTTTATCTCTCTCTCTCCCCTGTCTCTCTCTCCCGCTGTCCCCCTTTTTCTCTCTCTCTCTCTCTCTCCCCCTCGCCCCCTTTTTCTCTCTCCCTCTGATTTTCAGCAGTTCAGTTCAATGCTTTAGGGCTTTTCGGCAGGTAGTTTCCCTTTTTTGTATTTTCAGCTGTTTTCTGTATTTTCAGCTATTTTCAGAAGTTTTTAGTTATTTTCAGAAATTTTCAAATATTTCTGCTTCAAATTTCAACTTTCAGCATTCCAACGCATTTTCTGCAGGAAATGCATTTTCTAGTTCATACTGATGTTGAGGCTTTCATCCACAATCCCTTATAGTTACCCATATATTCCTGATTCAAATTCAAACCCACAAAACCATGCAAACCTTCGAGCTTGGGTGACCGTGGCTCGGTCGTAGGACGGGTCGTCCTTTAATCAGAGGATTGGTGGTTCAATTCCCGCCTCCGCTAGTCCATGTCGATATGTCATTAGGCAAAACACTTAACCCCAGACGCTACAGTGTGCCTAGGGTGTGTGAATGGTTACTTAGGGTCTTGCTAGGCAGATACCACCTTGCATGTTAGCCCCTGTCATCAGTGTATGAATGATGACAAGTAGTGTTAAAGCACTTCAGAGTGTTCAGAAGACTAGAAAAGAGATATACAAGTACAGTCGGTTTGTCCTGTGAACCCTATTACAAATATGTACTTAGACGCGCACACACACAGACATTCATATTTTGTTTTATACCTGAGCAAAGCATCTGTTTAGTCACCAGGGTAGGGACATTCATAAATAAATTAAGGCCATGCGTTTGTATTTTCATCTCCATCCTGATTGCAGTGAGACGAGGCATATGCTCATTTAGTCCGTGTGAAGGGATGCCGACGCTTTGCATACATCCTGAGCACATCGCTGAGCTCCTTTGATGCTGAGCTTTCTGAAGGGAACAGTTTGACAAACAAAAATGATACTGCTTTATTTTTCTCTGCAGGAGGCAACGTGTCAGCTGCAGCATGGACACTGAACCTGAGTAAAACCATCCTTAGCTTTTTTAGTATACAGGAATGATGGTGAGATAGTTTCAGCCTGGGACTCAGTCATGTGAAGCGTGACATTTTATTTCATGCAACGATATACATTAACATTTATCCATTGGCAAAGATAACTTCTCAAAGCTTTTTTACTTGCTTTCCCAAACAATGTTACTAGAAGTGATAATCCTGGAAATTCACAATAAATGATATGGTACACAGCCAAAATGTCCACACAAATTTACTAATTCAGTAATCATGAAATGTCATCCTGATTGATTAATGTAAAAACATCTATGACAAAATTACAATTATGATTTATTTCAGCCTTATTTTGTGGGTCTGTAATTTACAAATTATTTCCTGACAAGCCTTCAAGTCGTTTGGATCAAGTCCAAGTTAAGTTTGTCGGTCTTTAATTTAAGTGCAAGTCCAAGTCTCGTCTAAAGTCTTCGTGGGAAAGTTCAAGTCACATCATAACTCTTTTAGACATGACTTGAAAGTCAGTATCTATCAATGCCAATTACAATAGCACAATTGACAAAATCATCCCAAATTTGTTTATAATGTAAGCACACATGAAGCTCATTCATGAGTAAAGGTAAATACATATTTTATATTTCGTATTTTATAAAGACTCCCTGCGAATGCATTTCACAAGACTATCCTTGTATAACAAGAATCCGAATAAACATCTTGAATCTTGAAAAGTCTCACAGCAGACAAGTCTAAGTCAAGTCACTAATGCTCATTTTTGCCCCAAAATCTCAAATTTCAAGTCGACAGCTCTGAAAGTGCAATAAAAAAATCCCTGAAAGCAAAGTTCCATATTTTAAATCTTTATTAATTTGTTATTCATTACTACTGGAAACTGTATTCTTCATATATGTTAAACTGTATGCCTGCTTGTAGACACATTTAACAGTTGCGTATGTTCAGCGGAACTTCAGTGCACTACCTTTTAAGACTCTCAAAGTAACATTAACAATAGCTTTGAATTAATCCATTGGATGTGTGCCAATTGAACACCATCTCCATTTTCCCTTTACTCCCCATTACTGATAAAACCTTTAGTCACAACGATGAAACTACAACAGCATGTGATTCAGCTGGAAAGTAAATGAAGCTTAAGTGGAAGTTCAGTCAGGAAGACTCTCTCCACACTCCTTTTCATTCATAATCTTTCAGTCTCTATTTCCCACTGTGATTACTCTATCAGCTGATTGTGGGCGTTCACTTTAAATTAACCAACCAGATTCTGCACAGTTTCCTTAAGCCAATCATATCGTTGCTGTCAAACTTTAAAATAGGTTCTCCTCTCTGCTGCTGTTAGTTGTCATTTCAGCTCAAACCAGTTGCGAAGCAGATGCAAATGGTAATAGGGCTCAAGCTGGATTGTCAACCAGAGCCGGTTTCCAGACGTAAAAGAGTATGGAAATCAGGCTCATCCCAAGCTCCGTAGGTGAAGAGGAAGAACGTGATGTCTCATGTTCCTTCTCCACCAGCAACTGCTGGCACATCTAATGCAGACAACGCGGTCATCTCCACCCTGCAGTCATTGGTGAGCCCCATCCAGACCATCAATGCTGACCTTCAATCCCTGGAAAAAACAGCAACTCCTGCTCATCATCAGTCACCATCGCTGCCACCCAGGACTCCATGCGGCAACCAGCTGTCATGCTTAATTACAGTGGTGGCTGGCCAATAGAGGGCCATGGGGCCTGGCCCCACCTTGAGCCACAAACATTTTTATTATTTATATATAAAAATGTATAATTATTATAATAATAATAATAATAATAATAATAATAATAATAATAATTAAAGCTGCGAGCAGCAATGATCGGGCCCTCGCACCCCTGGTGACGTCAATGCCACTTGCCGGACGGCGGTTTACGCGTCCCGGAACTTGCTTGACCATCAGACACTGCGCACGCGGGTTAGACGATATTTTGTGCGTGGAGCAGCGGCGTCGTCAAGTAATTTTGCTGGGGCTTAAACCTTAAACCTTTGGAGTGTATCTCTGACTACTATTTTAGATGAAAGCCTGTAAACATTTATTTTTTAACTAAAAACGTAATATGTGTGAATGTGCTCTTTTGTTTGTAACACAACTGACTGTCAAAGTAGATGCAGGTCTCTAAACCAACTGTGTGTTTCGGCTGGAGGGTCTGGCAGTAATATAGTAATATATCCATCCATCCATCCATCCATTTTCATCCGCTTATCCGGGGTCGGGTCACGGTGGCAGCAGGCCTAGCAGGCCGACCCAGTCTTCCCTCTCACCCGCAACACGTTATAGCTCGTTTTGGGGGATCCCGAGGCGTTCCCAGGCCAGCTGGGAGATATAATCCCTCCAGCGTGTCCTGGGTCTTCCCCAGTGCCTCCTACCAGTTGGGCGTGCCTGGAAATCCTCTAACGGGAGGCGTCCAGGAGGCATCCCGATTAGATGCCCAAACCACCTCAGCTGACTCCTTTCGATACGAAGGAGTAGCGCCTCAACTCCAAGTTCCCTCCTGATGTCCAAGCTCCTTACCCTATCTCTAAGGCTGAGCCCGGCCACCCTACGGAGAAAACTCTTTTCGGCCGCTTGTATCCGAGACCTCGTTCTTTCGGTCATGACCCAGAGTTCGTGACCATAGGTGAGGGTCGGAACGTAAACCGCCCGGTAAATTGAGAGCTTTGCCTTCCGGCTCAGCTCCCTCTTCACCAAGACGGTCCGGTGCAGCTCCTGTTTTACTGCTGCAGCCGCACCGATCCGTCTGTCGATCTCCCGCTCCATCTTACCCTCACTCGTGAACAAGACCCCGAGATACTTGAACTCCTTCGCTTGCTGTAGGTACTGCGTCCCCACCTGGAGGGAGCAATCCACCGGTTTCCGGCAGAGCACCATGGCCTCAGATTTGGAGGCGCTTACTCTCATCCCCGCCGCTTCACACTCAGCTGCAAATCGCCCCAGTGAATGCTGGAGGTCATGGTACAAAGAGGCCAATAGTAATATAGTAATACATATTTGTCTAATTCTTTTGAACCTCTGTAGGGGGCGCTATCAATCCGATTTGACATTTTAAGCATTAAAATCATATCATATAACTACATTTAGGTCATTAAATGTGTCTGCTATGTTTGGGTCTGTTTTGAGCATTTTGAGCCCCTCAAAAACATCTTTGTTTTTCATGGCAAAGAGTGCGTGGCCACGGCAACAGGCTTTGACGAAACAACAATCTTTTAACAACATTTAATCACTAAGTTTTTTGATTGTACTGACCAAATTTGAAATGGATCTGATGAATTCCCCAAGAGGAGTTCGTTACAGAAAAGCGCAAAGAAATAGACAAAGATAAAAGGACAAATCCCACAAAACTCCAGATGGCCGGCTTCTGGTACGGTTTGGAGCCTTGTCACTGGATACTTATTTTTAAGTTGACATGTGTTACGTATGCCTACCAAATTTGAAGTGGATCTGATAATGTCCCGAGGAGGAATTCGTTAAAGAATAGCACCTACAAAATAGACAGAAATATACCAAACAAATGACACAAAATTCAAAATGGCCAGCTTCTGGTATGGTTTAGAACATGGTCCCAAGAGACTTATTTTTAAGTTTAGAGAGTGTGTCTTTACGGCAACAGGCTTTGACGAAACAACAATCTTTTAACAACTTTTAATCATTAAGGTTTTGAGATTATATTGTCCAAATTCGAAGTGGATCTGATAAATTCCCTAGGACGAGTTCGTTCCAGAAAAGCGCCTAGAAATAGACAAAAATTAGCAAATAAATCACACAAAAATCAAAATGGCTGACTTCCGGTACGGTTTAGAGCATGGTCCCAAGAGACTTTTGTTTAAGTCTACATGTGATACATGTGCCTATTAAACTTCGTCTATGTCAAATGTACTGCGAGGGCTGCATCGTTGAAACTTGGTAGGGGGCGCTATCGAGCCAAAATTCCACTTTGAAGTATTAAAATCATATAATTCAACTACATTTATGACTTTAAATGTGTGTGCCAAGTTTAGTGACATTTCAAGCATGTTTAGTCCCTCAAAAGGACCTTCGTTGTTGACGGCGAAGAAGGGGTTTCCACGGCAACGGCGTTACATGAAACCTCAAACGCTTTCTGGGCTGGCATTAGAAAAATCTTCCGTTTGTGTGGAAGTAATTTGATGTTGATCTGATCTACCTACAAAGAAAACCAAGCCAAAGTATAGAAACTTTTACTTCCAGTTACCAGTAGGTGGCGCTATGACTATGATTCACAATTTGACTGTACACGTCTTCAAGCTTGGAGTTTCATCATACATGTGAAATTTGGAAAGGATCTGATCATGTGGAGTCGAGTTACATCGGTTTATTCGCTCACGGCGAAGGATCAATATTCGCCGATGCTCAGAGTCACCGCCCCTTCATCGAATTCTTACAATCTTCACCGTGTTGCATTATCAACGTCTTAAGGCTTTTCTGACAAACTTTGAGAGGGATCTGATTAATCTGTGAGGAACAGGCCTTACCAGTATAAAACATTTCATTTTTGTTGCCACTAGGTGGCGCTATGACTTTGATTCTAAATTATCATATGGATGTCTTCAGGGTTAGGATGTCATGACATATGAGTAATATGGAGCAGATAAGATAATGAACGGCGGAATTACAACAACTTCCTGTCTCGTGGCGAATGGTGTTTTTTTGAAAATGCTCCCTACTCACATAGTTCGATATTTTTTAAATCTTGTAACAGCTTTTCACTGCAAAGGTCTCAAGATCATACTGGCCGAATTTGAAGTCAATCGGGTTTAATCTCTAGGAGGAGATCGTTCTGGTACAACGCCTGAAAATGATGAAAATTTATGAAAAATGCTAAAAAAGCCAATATTGGGCAGATGAATGCATCGCCCCCTAGTGTTTGAAAATAATGAAAATCATAGGGTCAGTTAATGGAAGCGATATGGACATATACTGTACATTTGGTGATGATAGGCCAAGTGATTTGGAAGTTAGGTGGATTGAAAACCAAGCCACGCCCCTTAGAAGTTGATTGGTCCATTTTGTTCTCAACACAATGAGATATCAACAAGATTTTCATAACATTTAAGGACATTGAACCAATAATGATCCACAGAACATTTTGTAAGAATAGGACCCAGCGTTTAGGAGGATTTTGAGAAAAAAGTGATTTTCACAAAATTTAAAATGGCAGAAAATCTAAGTAGGCAGACTTCAGGGGTCTGATGGACTTATTTGTAAGGTATACCCACCCGGACATGTGTGCAAAATTTCAAGTCAATCGGGCTTCGGGGGAAAAAAGTATTAGCTTTCTAACTCAAGGGGGCGCCGTCGAGCTATTTTGTCCGACTTTTTCCCGTAAACCCCAAAAAGCTTGCAATTTTCACCACTTCTGGTTTGCGTACCAAATTTCAATATATGATGATTATCCCAAGCACCTTTTAGCACCGCTCGGGCCCTAATAAACGGAGCGATTACAATAGGTCCTCTTGGACCGACTTCGTCGGTCGCTCGGGCCCTAATAATAATAAATTATACAAATTGTCAATATTTTTGTTTTTGAAATATGGAATATACCCAGTAATATTTGTAAAATAGGATATCTGCGCAAAATATATGCTATTCCTGCATGTCGTCTCCTCCTGTCTGCGTGTCTCAACTGCCCTGGGGCCAAATCGGTTTGGCCCAAAAGTGGCGGGTCTAAGAAGCAGTTTAGCCAATTACTGATTAAAGATATAAATGAGTGACATACAATTTAGCCAATCAGCGTCCTAAAATAGGTGTATATATATAATATATATATATATATATATATATATATATAATATACATATATATATATATATATATTAATATATTGTATTGTAGATGTCCTTATTATGTCAAAGTGTTGGAATAAATGTTAAATATTTAACTGCAAAGTAGTAATGCGTGTTTGATACCTTTTTTTGCATTGAATCATACTGGGATGTTTGCTGAAATTCATTGGATGGCCCTATCAAAAAAGATTTCCACCAGCCACCACTGCTTAAATCAGGCATCCACATCCTTTCAAAATGAAGCCGCCCAACATTCTCTGGCATCTGCAGTCCCGGCTCCTCCACTGGGTAGGCCATACGTCCCACAAGCAGCAAATATCACTATGCGTCTTATGTCAAAAATCCTGCAAGGTAAAGACATTAATCTGGTCAGCATCAGTTTGTATATACCTTGTATATTAATCTTATTTCTGTTTTTAGGTTTGTTTTGTAACATCTGCCTCTCGGGACTACAGATGAAAAATAGCCTCTTGGCTAACTCTGGCGCATTTACAGAAATGTTTTTATTAATGTGCACTGTCCCCTTATCAAATAAACCATTAAAAATGTTGCCTTCCCCCGAGTGCGACAAAAGCATAGCCTCCGGTGGTAACATAGCTGCGGTGTATTAGACGGCAGACCCACACTTACTCCGAGAGTTATCGTTCGAGCAGTTTCTGGTAGCTTTCGGAGTATACCGCGACGTTGTATGTACTGTCTAACCAGAGAGAAGACAGGAGATAGACTCATACATGGCACTGATCGGCGATCTCAAATTGAGATATGGGAAAACCATCTTTTATCAATATCATAAAGCGTTCTCCAGCAAAGCCGCCCCGTACATAATGCAGTACAACAGTCGGCTGGACTGGGCCAGTCTGGACACGGAGTTACTGATCATGGTTAACGGTGGCACACAAACAATTTCCTATAATTCCTGCTGGGAATGTGGGTCACCAAGAAATAGTATGTCCCTTTGCGGCATTTCAGCCACCTCTTTCCGGCCACACAATGACACATTCTCAGCCCCCCTTTTCTCAGCGCTACTCGGATATCCAGGGGCGTGAGGTGCCTAATCTAAATTACACGCAAATTTGTAGTAACTTTAACGAAAGCATGTGTTCATACTACAACTGTCGTTTCCTCCACGTCTGCAGCTACTGCAATTACGCTCATCCCCAGTCAGTCTGCCCCCGGCGCACATCCAGGATTCGCCCACGGGGCGTAGACGTAGTAGTTCAAAAACATTTTAAAACGGCATCCCTCTACACCAATACATCTTCAGTCACTTGCAATTGAACTTTCCTCTCATCCTGACTCGGTGTTTGTAGATCATCTGCTCACAGGTTTGTCAGAGGGCTTCCGTGTGGGAGTCCTCACTATGCCTACCGAAACGTATGTGGCAAAGAACCTTCACTTGGCAGTTAACGATTCCGAAACTGTGTTTCAGCTGTTTGAGAAAATATGTCATCGGCCCTTTCAAGTCCTCTCCATTCCCCGTGTTTCACACTAGTCCAATAGGCATAGCAAAAGGTAAATACTCAGGAAAGAAAAGATTAATATTCGATCCGTCCCCTCCTCTCTCCGACTCGCTTTCAAGCGTCGACAGCCTCAACCCTACCGAGCTACTTGGCCTTCATTATGCTTCGGTTGACAATGCCATTAAACTGATAAAACTAGCCGGTCAAGGCGCATGGCTCTCCAAAGCAGACATTACAGACGAGTTTAAGATAGTTCCTATTCATCCTTCTCAGTGGCATCAATCGGAATCAGGTGGGATTCCAATTTCTATTTCGGGGTACGGTTGACTTTCGGGTACAGGAGCAGCCCATGTATTTTCAACTAAGTTTCCGAAGCACTTTGCTGGATTCTGCTTAACAAAGTCAGGGTTCCTTCAGTAATGCATTTGCTGGATGATTTTCTGGTGATAGATCTCCCGCACCTCGCTGCTTAAATTGAAACATTGTTTCCACTCCCTCGGCATTCCACCGACAGGAGAAAACCATGGGGCCAGAAACCCGGCTGGAGTTTCTGGGCATCACGGTCAATACAAACGATATGAAAGCGTCCTTTCCAATAGCGAAATTGCAACGCATCATCGAGATTTCTAAACCGTATTGCTCAGAGAAAAACATAACCAAAAGCAGTTACTCTCCCTTCTGGGGCATCTTAATTTTGCCATGTGCATCATTCCCCAGGGAACATGGCATCTTCCGTGTCCAATTTACATGATCTTATATCTCTCGATGAAGGGTGCCGCTCTGAACTGCGGTTCTGGGCTCTTCTGCTCGATCACTGGAATGATGTAACATTCTTCTCCATTGATCTGGTGAATTCCTTGGAGTCACTGGAATTCTACAGGGACACCACACCATCGGTGGGTTTTGGGGGGTTCTTTCAAGGCTAGTGGTTTGCTAGCCACTGGCCTCCCTCTTTTGCAAAGTTTTATCAATCCTCAGCGCTGTATGAAATCTACCCTGTTGCTGTGGCCTGCTTTGTATGGGGGCAGCACTGGAAACGGCAGCACATCTCCGTCATGTGCGATAATCAAGCTGTGGTCGACATAATCAACAGAGGGCGCTCCTCTTCCAAAGACATTATGCCGTTCATGAGAAGCATCACGTAGTCAGCCGTCACACTTTATCATCACCGGCCGCCATGTGCCAGGTCATCATAACACACTGGCTGATTCATTTTCCCGTATCAAATTCCAGACGTTCCGGCGCATCTGCCCAAAGGCCAGTCCAGTGACAGTAACAGTTCCCTCTTGCCAAACCCTGTTTATTTCTTAAATCAAAGCAGTATGGTGAAATATATGGTGGCAGCTAAACTATACATGAAGAAGGGTTTATAGCAGGTTCTACTGTGAAAATTTATGATTTTGCTTGGGGTACTTTTGCTTTGTTTTGTGTTTCTGTTGGAATGCCTCTGAAACCTGTTCTCATAAACACAGTTTGTGCCTTCATTTGCTACTGCATTGACGTTCATCATTTTAAATTTCCATATATTCGTAGTTTGATTGCCGGCATTCAATTTAATATTAGATGTTATGATCCTGCATCCACAAGTTTTGTGGTTTTCCATCAAATTATTGCTGAAAGGCATTGCCGAAACTTCTCCTCAAATTCCCAACTGTAGACAGCCTATCACTCTTCCTATATTACACAAGATGCTGACAGAACTCGGAACAGGTGTTTTCTCCCCTTACATTGATGCTTTGCTTGAGACTGTTTTCTTATTAGCTTTTCATTCTTTTCTAAGATGTGACGAATTTACTTCCTCTTCTAGATCCTTTAATCCAAATCGGGATTTGACCTTTCATACTTGTCATTATAACCTGTGTCTTAAACACTCCAAATGAGGAGGTGCTTGCTCTGTAATTGTGGCTCGTACAGGCTCCACTTTTCGCCCATTTAAGTCCATGCTTAAGTACCTCCGGTTACGACCCAAGACTTGCTCCACTTCTCCACTATTTCTTACCCCTGGTAATGTTCCGGTATCTAGAACATGGTTTCACCATAATTTCAATGTAATCCTCACTAGAAGCAATTTATCACAGCAGCACTACTCAGGGCATTATTTTAGAAGAGCGGCTGCTACTTCGGCTGCAAGCCAAGGCATCTCAGCTACAACCCTACAGAAAATGGGACGGTAGTCATCATCTGCCTTCACCTCCTACATCCGCCCTGACCACAACACCATACTGGTAAATCAAAGATCTTTGAAGCCTTAAATATATGGTAAGTCATGCATATAATGGTGATGTCCATGTCACATCTGGTCTAGCATTATTGGCGTGTCAATTAATTAGTTTGATAGCACTGGATAGCATTATCTCATTCAGGGTAATGTTCCTGATCTGCTCGCTAATGCCTGGCTTAACATGACATGCCTTATTGTGATATTTTCTCATTCCCCAGGTTTTTGTCTTTACCTGGTTAGGTACATCAGGATCGTGCTGACTACTTTTAAGCTATTGGATGGCGAGCTACCACTGGATTAAAAAAAACAATTCCCCCCTCCTTCCCACAAGTGGTGTGGTAGGACTTTGAACTGAATAACCTTTCCTGGACATGAACTGAAGCCCTCTATTTTTTTTTCCCTCTGACATATATGAATTGTAATTGTCTAAGAGATGTTCACGAGGATTATCATGTTTTTTTGTGTATGCATTAAATTTATGTTTCTGGAAATTAATTACTAAAAAACACTGCTTGGTTAAAACTTACCTGGTCTCAGTGGTTCCTTCACAAAAATTAGGCTCCGTAGATGAGCAACTAAATGACTGGCCCATAACTTATGTTAAAACTATTATAATAAAGCCACACCGTCTATCCCCACTATCCATTCCAGGATCTGTTAAAATCCCCCAATACTTTACTGTGGTATATCTGAACCACACTATTCTGTTCTGCGGTTTCTCATGACCCCAACCTGTTCTTGTCTGCGCTCTAACTTGACCCCAAACTATCTTTCCTGCGGTCTGTCAAGACCCCCGCTATCAATTCCAGGATCTGTTAAAATCCTACTATACTTAACTGTGGTAGATCTAGATCTGCTCTATCAGGTTCTGAAGTCCATCGAGATCTTACTCTATCCTTTGAAATGTTTAACTTGACCCCTCTTAACTCTGGGTTAAACATCAAATCATGCAAGCTCACCGTAACAATTTCTCTCATGACTAATTTCTATTTTGCTTACGAAATCTCTGAGGCTCTAGGTAAGGTATTGATTTTTTTTTTATTCATATAAAATAATCTCTTTTGGGGGATTCTGCCTTATCAGACCTCAGCATCACTACCCCTTGATTATCCTATTTCAGGATGGGGTCCAATCACCAAAGGCTTTGCACTATTCAAATGTTATGCATATGTAATACATTATTGTTAAATTCTAAACAAGTCTCTCCTGATTGAAATGCAATTTAAGCACACAGAACCTTAATTATACATACATGTGACTGACAACTTCAAAACACTGATAATACTGTAAAAGTGGTTAGTAAAGAATGATAGCATGTGTGTTTGTCTCTCAAGAAGACTAAAATAGTCAAATAAGAAAATAGATGCATTACAAAAGGAAGAGATGATTACTGGAGACAGCTCCTGTACAGACGTGTTGTGGTTGGTTACAACGGTAATGATCTAAACTCGAGAGCCAATGTCATCATACCAGATAGAAATCACAAAATTAGCCGCTAATTGACCAATCTCACTCCACGAGACAACCCCAAATCACTGGGTCACCTATTGATCAACAATTCGTATCACACAGCCACAAATATAGTATATTATATTCAGTTTGTGGTATGGGGCAGTAATACGGTATTTATGGAGTCTGGTTATGAAATTAATATGGAGAAAACAGAAATAATGACAGAAGGGAAACCTAAACGCATAACACAAGACTTACAACAATCATTAAAGTGGACAACCAGTATTAATTAAATGGATGAAACTTTACAGAAACAAAATCTCTGTGTTTAACACTCTGACACCTGCAGTATCACCGGCATAGAGAAAGCTACCATTGCTGCAATACCATCATGCATTATCCAACACTAGGGACTTAGGTCACTACTAGACATGGTCCCTTTAAATCAGTAAATGGACTTGTACTTGTGTAGCGCTTTTCTAGTCTTCCGATCACTCGAAGCACTTTTACACTACATGTCATCATTCACCCATTCATGATATTCATGGCCCAACCAACGCTCTGACTCATGCACTAATACAGCTAGAAACATTAAAGATGGAGGAATTTTACAAGAGAAAATCCGATATTGTATTTAATCTAATTTAAAAAAAATTGAAGAATCTACTGTACAGGAGATAAAGTTAATTAAAATAATATAAATACACCGGTGAACTGTCTTAAATGTGGATTTACAGATTCATTAATCTACGCCTTTTGGGACAATTCAGAATATATGATTTGACAAAGAGCATTTGTCACTGATAATATACAATGATAATAAATTTCACCCCGAATCTCATAACTTAGATATATTACATTTGAAATCATATCGGCAGAATTATTACAAACAATGAGTACATAATATGTACACCTTAAATTGAAACCTATTGAAGCTGTAACGGGTGGTGGTAAGGACCCAGACGCAGTACGACAGAACCAGTGAATAGTTTAGCAGACAACTAATACAGTAGAAATAACCAATAAAGAATCATGTGAGGTACAGTTTAAAATATCGAGAATAACTAAATTTACAGCAATGTATTCTCTCAGTAAGAACATTTCGAAAATATGCATCATCAGCAACATTTGTAAAACAAACTATATTAATAACAACATTTTGAAAATATGCATCAGTAGCAACATTTGGAAAATAAAACTGAAGGTAGACCCGTGTTTTACCTCTTACAAGAGTCCTGTGAGGTAGGCTTGTGTTTCACCTCTTAAAGGACTCCTGTGAGGTAGGCTTGTGTTTTACCTCTTAAAGGACTCCTGTGAGGTAGATGCATGAGGAAGAATGTTGGTGGTTGTGGATAGTCCTTAATTCAAAGAGGAATCTTCTGGGTCAGGTAGAGATGCCCATCACCTTGCTGGTGGTTGTTCGTCTTCATAGATTTCTTCCAGTGTGCCACTGTAAAACAGCAACAAACAAAATAATTATTCAAAATAACTCTAGAGTCAGGAATGTACAATAAAAATCAATGCTTATAAAGCGGATAATACCAAAGTTTCTTGTGGTTTAATTTGGCAACGTCAGTCTGTCAAAACAGCCTATGGAGTGAGTGAGAGAGAGAGAGACGAGAGGGAGTTCACTGACCTATATGAAGTCCCATTCAAAGTCAAGGAGGTTCTTCAGTGTGGAAATGTGTGTGTTGACGGTGGTAGACTTCTTCTGGACGATCACACCTGTCTTTTTTGGAGACAACCTTGCCCCGTTTGGCCTTTGTTCCTCTCTATGGATTAATACCAATTAAGCATCTAAAATCACAATAGTCTAAGATCAGAGACTGAATGAAAAACTATTCGGAACACTTTGTAGTCTTAAAGGGGTAGTTTTGGTTTTCTAACATAAGGTGATATGAGTTACTAACCGGTACTGATATCATGAGGTATTTTGAGTAATTCCGCTGCTAGATTTTCCTTTCAGACCTTTCTAGATCTTGGAACTATTTCATTTGTTGAAAATTGACTGCCAGTATTACTTCGCACTTGAGCCAGTTCACATATTACGCCTCTATTAAAGTTTATAGGCTGCGTGATATGAGAATCGGCTCCACTGCATACTAATAGTCTGGCGTAATTCAACAAAGAAAATATTTTTAAGATATAGAGAGATCGGACAGCATCCAGCTGCAGAATTATTTTAATACATGTTGTGTTCTTGTATGAATGCTTCATGCTTCATGGTTTTTTGTGTTGTGGCTTGAAATGTTTTTGTTACCTGAGCCAATCTTCTGCTACTTATTTTTGCCTAACAATTGACCAGTTGGTATGGATATTTCTAATCACAGGACCACCTGCCTGAGTTAATGTTTGTGTCAATACCAGTAAGTAAATACCATCTTCTGCTAAAAAATCCTAACTATCCTTTTAAGTGTGCAAAGTAATGATTTGTGGTTATTCAGGTTTTAAGAATAGTAATTGTCCAAACAAATATGACTACAAGGAAATAAAAGGAGTCTTACGTCTGAATGAATTCTAGAGTACAGGCCGCCCCTTCTTGATATTGAAGGTTCAATATATAGTAGGTTGCAAACTGAAAAAAGAAGTCAACATGGAATGTTAGTTCAACTACACCACACAACCTAGGTCTAACCAAACATTTGTCTTTATGTCTGTGAATGTGACCCTTAAAAGTTTAAAAGTTTTGAAAAGTCCAACTGCAATCTGGCAAAACACACTTAAAAGTTAAATTAGGTGTGTTTTTATGAATTCTCATGTGCCTTATATAAGTCAATATCGAGGCACAGTATATGACAGGGGAAAAAATTTTTGCTGCCAATGCAGAAACAAAAAGTAGCTTACACAATTGCCAGACTTTTACTCCAGATAGTCGCTTTCATTTCACCAACACTCAAAATGTGTGTTGACACTAAACAAATGTATAATCAAACATATTATGCATTGACGTTAAGTAGGCTAAAATATGTCAAGAAGAAGCCCAGTATAATTACTGATTTTCTGTCCCACCTGTATCAATTTTCGTGCTGAAATTTCTAATATTAAACCAAATGTTAACCTTGGTCGGCTATGAAATCAACAGTGAAAGAAATCAATGTTTTAATTATATGCAACACTAAAGGGCTGTCCAAACTCTCCTCTCAAAGATGAACCACCTTTCTAGCTACTTGAAATGATTCCCTCATCATTCCCACCTTCAAGTTTGTTGAGTTTTTTCGTGGCACTTGAAGCTAACAAGGGGCAAAATGCTATCACATAGCTAGCTAGCAACAACTTCTACCGGTCTTAAGAAAATTCCTAGATGATAAACAGTTAGCATTTGTTTAAACACAGTGACTCTAAAATGCATGTAAATATAAATGATTGAGCTATTTAAATCTTAACCTCATTGATAAGGGGCATTTTAAAATCACAGACTGGCTAGCTAGACAGCTTGCAGAGCATCAGCTTGATTTCAAACCTTATTTTCTACGTATTTCATACGTTAGCTGTACAAATAAGAAACTGAGAGGAAAATAATATTGTTTTAATTACCGTCTATTTTGTAGATACACAGCTGGTGCATGTCCTCCAAAGTGCGTCCTCCTCTGGAAAAACTGCTTTCCAAATGAGGTTTCTGAAAAAGTTCCCTCCCGAATGCCAACACAAATTTCCCAAAAATACTGTAGTGTACTATAATTTAAAACATTAGAATACTGTTTAGGGCCTCTGAGCTGTTGCTTCAGATGGGCCAGCCCACAATGCATTGCAAACTACAGTACAAAACCCCATGCCCCACCGCCCCAACAAAACGGTCCATGTTGAATTTTTATTGAAATAGCAACATTTTGTGATTCCTCCATCTGTGCTTTTTCAACTAATAGATAAAGAAAATTGCAATCACTTTCAAATAAACCAGATTGCTCCATCAGACAAAAACAAACTGTGCAATCACTTTGTTAGAACAATGCAAATAAAGTTCTATCTGTGCAAAAAATAACTAATATTTGGCAAAACATAGCTTATTGTGGCTGAAATTAACCTGTTTTGCACTGATTATATTTTCAAGATAATAACAATAAAGTGCAACCTGTGAAAAACTAAACAAAACAAGTTCAAATATTTGACAATAAAGAGTTTTACTGAGTTTTACACTGCATATCTTTTTAAAACAACAATAGCGTGCAACCTGTGCAAAACCAAACAAAATGAGGTCAGATATGTGATATGTGTGAGCCATCAAGTTGTATCAGTATTAGTGGCTGCAGTGAGCCTGCTTTCCACTACAAATCTTTTTAAAACAGGGTGTCAGACTTAATGCGGCCACTCTCAAGCCATGCTCCATGTTGAGCTCAGATCTGTACTTTGTTTGGAGAGAGGCAACAGCAGAGCAGCCAACCTCACAGACGTAGGATGTGGCAAAGGGAAGCAGAACGCCCGTGTGAGTCGCCAAGGAGCTTGGCCGTCGCTCATGCGCAACCGTATCCTGTTAACGGCGTAAAGTAAACATTTACACGAAAGTACAGGCATTTCACCATGTATTTATTAATGACTGCTGTGTTCACACCAAAAGCGTTGCGAATTTTTTGCGCGAGTAGATTACATACAAAGTCACTGCACAGATGTGAATGAATGCGAATAACGAGAATTTCCGCCGTGCGACGCGAACAATTCACCTCATTCACGTGACGTTCTGACGTTTGTGGGACTTCCTCAACACGTACAAAGCAGAAATAGTGGTTATTTGAACCATTTCCACGGAGATCAGCCACGCCCCTCTCCGGCGCGTCTAGCGCGAATTAAGCGAAATAACCACAAATAGTCCGGCGAGTAAACTCACACGAGTAAAGCGGCGCGAATATTCGTATTTTGGTGTGAACACAGCAAGTTTTATGTCCGTGTAATTTGTACTTTTGTAATCCAGTATGTGAAGTTCTCAATAAAGTTCTTGAAATAAAAATATTCTGCATTTCCCTCTGCGCCCCACCTGTAATACCACTGCACCCCACTAGAGGGGCACACTCCACAGTTTGAGAAACATCACATCATCAAGCTTTAGACATGCTTCATCAGCTTTTTTTTTTTTTTTTTTTATATATTTATTTTGATTTTACAACTTAACAAGACAGAACTCCAGCACTTTAAGGATACAATACAAAAATAATAAAAAAAAACAACAAGAGAACAAAACAAAAGGTTATATCATCAGGTCCAGTCAGCATTGGTACCAGTGTTTTTAATCTGGCAGGGCAAAGTCCAGTCCGGAGGGGTCCACCATGTCTAAGACTGGTTTCCATATCTTGACAAATCCCTTGACATTGTCATGGAGGGTGTGGGTTAACTTTTCCAGCAGAAGAACTTCCAAAATCACCTTATACCAGTCGTCCGTAGAAAGGGTATCTTTAGAAATCCAGAATTTAAGAATAGTCTTTCGTGCTATTCCAATCAGTTTAGCGTTATTGCTGCTCCTTGCACTGCTCACTTTAGCTGCCAAAATACATTGAGGAGGTGAAAGCTCCAGGTCATATCCGATCAAAGAAACCACGTCGTCCTTCACTTCTCTCCAAAATGTTTTTATCTTTGCACATTTCCAAAACATGTGAATATAAGTACCAACTTCAGAGTTACATTTACTACATGTAGGGGAACCTAGGCCAAGCCTGCCCCTCAGCAGTGGTGTACAATGCAGTCTGTGTAATATTTTAAATTGTCTATCTGTGCTGCAGCTCAGAATGTTAAGTGTGTTTTCCATAATTGATGTCCATATATTTTCCTCTATCTGACACTCCATGTCAATCTGGCACTGTTTGCGGATGTGGTCAGTTGAGTAATTTAGATTTAGACCAAAGGTTTCATAGACATGAGAAATTAATCTTTTTGGTATGGGTTGTGTGAGGATCTCTTCCAAAAAGGACATGTTTGGAGCATGTAATGTTTTGGGTATATAATGTCTTATTTGTAAATAGCGGAAGAAATGGGACTGTTGGAGAGAGTATTTTCTCTTCAGGTCCTCAAACGAGTCCATTGCTCCTTCTTCATAGAGTTTGACAAGTTGGTCCAGACCCTTCTCCTGCCAGAGCCTAAACACAGAGTCTTGACATGAGGGGTGGAAATCCGTGTTTCTCCATATGGGAGCCAAAAGTGAAAAATTATTCTTAAATCTAAAGTAGACCATGATCTTGTTCCAGGTGTTCAATGTGTTCCGTACAATAAAGTTATTTTGGACCTCCAGCTTTGCCCTTTTGTAGTTTACGAAGGGACAGTTCTTTAAAGTGAGTAAGCTACAATTTGTCAACTCCATGTCAATCCATGCGTTTGTAGCTTCTGGATTCACCCACTCATATATGTACTGCATTTGTGCTGCCCAGTAGTAGAACTTTATGTTAGGGACTCCTAGTCCTCCTTGTTGCTTGCTTTTCTGTAGTTTACATATTTTCATTCTAACCCTTTTGCCCTGCCAGATGAATTGTGTGAACATTTTATCCAGGTCAATGAAGAAGCTGTTGGGAATTGAGTTTGGCAGCATCTATAGGGGGTACAGTAACCTAGGCAGTATATTAATTTTAAGCACGCTCATCCTGCCCAACCAGGAAGCTGGTAAAGTTCCCCACCTATTCAAGTCTTCCTTAATGCGTGTTGTGATTGGTTTAAGATTGAGTTTAACCAGTTTTTTAAGGGAAGGGCCCATTCTAATTCCAATGTACGTTATCTCCCTGAGTGACCAGTGAAAAGGGAATCCACTAGGTGGCGTAGAGCCTGCCATAGCACCAATAGGCATAGCCTCGGTTTTTGATAGATTAACTTTAAAACCTGATATGTGGCCAAACTGTTGTAAACATTCAAGTAGACAGGGGATGGTAGTGTCTATCTCAACTAGGTACAGCAGGACATCATCCGCATAGAAAGACATTTTTTGTACTGTACCATTGACATTAAAACCTCTTATCATTCGTGTGGTTCTGATGAGCTCAGCTAAGGGCTCAATAGCCAATGCGAACAAAAGAGGGCTCAATGGGCATCCCTGGCGGGTGCCACGCTCTATTGAGAACGGATCTGAGCAGTAGGAGTTAGTAATAACGGCAGCTCTTGGAGAAAAATACAGCAGTTTCACCCAGTCAATGAATTCTGTACCTATTTTAAATTTTTCCATAGCATAGAAAAGAAAGGGCCATTCAACCCTATCAAAAGTTTTTAGTGAATCCAGAGACACTGCCAGGCCTTGTATATTATTATCTCTGGCAAACTGTATTATGTTCAGAAGCCTCCTGATATTATTGGAGGAATTCCTCCCTTTGATGAAGCCTGTTTGATCAGGATTTACTAATATTGATATTAGTAGTTCAAGCCTCAGAGTCAATACCTTGGCTAAAATCTTTGCATCTACATTAATGAGCGATATGGGCCTGTAAGACGCCGGGTCTTCGGGATCCTTGTTTTTTTTCAAGATCAGGCTAATGTTGGCTAGCGACATTGTTTCAGGTAGATGGTGAGTTGTATTAAAGCTGTAATTATAAGTTCTGACTAGATGAGGAGTGAGCTTGTTTTTAAAGGCTTTAAACCACTCCGCTGGGAACCCATCTGGGCCTGGTGATTTTCCACTGTGCATCAAAGCCATTGCTTCTCATAATTCCTTTTCCTGAATGGGTTTCCCCAAAGATTTTTGCTGTTCTTTTGTTAGTGTAGGTAATTTAATTTTAGAAAATAATTTGTCATGTTCCTCTTTGGTGCTGTTATTATCAGTTTTGTATAATGATTTGTAAAATGATACGAAAACAGAGTTGATATTTTTCTTATCAAAATGTCTTTTCCCTCCTGGATCTCTGATTCCTGCTATGGTGTTGTAATTTTGTTTCTGGTTAAGTAGGCGGTCCAAATATTTACTAGCTTTGTTTCCATATTCATACAGTCTTTGCTTTTGATAGAATAAGGATCGAGATGCTTTCTCATTCAGAATTGAATTTAGTGCCGCTCTGATACTTTGCACTTTAATGAGATTTGTTTTGGTTGGACTAGACTTATGGGCCAGCTCTGCCTTTTTTAAGTCCGTTTCCAGTTCATTCTGCTTCTGAAGTAGTTTTTTTTCCGGTGTGACATATATGAGATAGTAAATCCTCTAATATAGGCTTTTGCAGATTCCCAGAGAAAATCAGGGTTTGTTTCACTGTTGTTGTTTATGTCAAAAAATAAATCTAACTCAGCCTCCATCTTTTTTTTAAATTCCTTGTCAGTGAGGAGATATGATGGGAAACACCATCTCTGTGTGCCAGAAATAGCTTCACTCAGTCATTTCCAGGTATACTGGGGCATGATCGCTGATATGTATAGATCCTATACTACATGCTTTTACTTGTCCTATAATCTGCGGCGGGGCAAAAAAGTAATCTATGCGCGAGTAAGAGTTATGCGTATTAGAGTAGAATGTGAAGTCTCTCACTGATGGGTTCAGGTTCCTCCATATATCTATCAGATTTATATCATCTAGCATTTTACCTAGTAAAGCACCTGCACCTGTTCTTCTATTTGTGTCTACTGGAGATCTGTCTAATTTGTTATCAAGACAACAATTAAAGTCACCACCTAGAACTGTAAAGGGAGATCTGTGTTCCTCTATTTCTGCTGCTATTGTAGTCCAAAATGACGGAGTTGGCAAATTTGGTGCGTAAATATTAATCAAAGTGACCGGTGTGCCATACATTGTGCCGTGAACAACGATGTATCTGCCCTCAGTTACTTTTACATGTACTGAGTACGAATGGGGTGGCCTTGTGTATTAAGATAGCGACTCCTCTGCTATTGGAGGAAAATAGTAGTAAAGTAGTAAACCTGGCCTACCCAGTCTCGCTTAAGTTTCATGTGCTCCTTATCCACGAGGTGGGTTTCTTGTAAGAAAGCTATTTGAGTCTTGTCTTTTTTGAGAAGGCTTAATATTTTCTTCCGCTTAATTGGATGATGGATCCCCTTTCCATTAAATGTACAAAGTTTGATGCTATTTATCCCTGACATTTCCTACTTTTTTCTTTGTCATGGAGAGATGCTGTCCTTTTAGAGACCTCCTGGAGGAGCTCTGGAGATGTGTTAACTGACCTTTGCTGGCCTAGTTCAGATGGATATTCCTTTCCGGTGGTGTGGTACAGGACAAAACACTTAAGAACACTGAATGACAAAAACAAACTCAAAAACATAAACTGAAACTTGAACTTATTGAAAGGGCACATGTGAGACCTCCTGTTCATTACCGTTTTCCCCTCTTTACCTGACATCAAAACAAACTCTAGTAAGATAAAACAGAGCTTCCCAGACTCCCTATTATGAAGCAGATTTCAGGTATAGCAACTCTTATTCTAATAATAACAATAACAACTTTGACGTTTCTTCCCAGTCTTAATCAAGCTTGATCAATCAGTGCAGTCACAAGATATGATATCTAATATAACTGTGGGTTCCTTTCCTAAACCATTGTAATATACATAAGCAGACCAGCTTGTTTCACTGAGTTTCAACATGGAGGGAACAAAAGAAAAGAAAGGTGTTGCATACTTAAACTATGCAGGTGCAGGGTGGCTGCATTTGTTGTGTCTGTTAACTTTCTTTGTGGGTTATTTCAGCAGCATGACCACCGCGAGTATAAACTGTCCACTTAATTCCAGATTGCATTGCATTCGTCCGTTATATTTTGTCTTTCTTCCTCTCCTCCACATACCTCTGTGCCTCATCCGCGGATCTGAAGTGTCGGACTCCCCCGTCATGTGTAACGCGCAGCACGGCTGGATACAGCATCTGGTAACGGATGCCGAGCTCTCGGAGTGATGTCTTTGCCTCCAGGAATACGCATCGTTTTCTTTCCACTACTGGTGAGAAGTCATCAAAGACGTGTATGCGGTTCCCGGAGAAAGTGACCTCAGCCGCGCTGCGCGCCCCCTTCATGATCACCTGTTTGTCGGCGAAGTTGTGAAGACGAATGTAGATGGTCCTCGACCTCGTTGAGTTGTTCTGCAGGTGTGCAAGGCCGCGGTGAGACCTGTCCAGCTTGATCCTGTCGTTTTTCACCGTGAGGTTCAGGATTTTTGGCAGCCAAGATGCGAAAAAGTCCCTGGCATTATCCCCCTCTGTGCGTTCGGGCAGATTGATGACCTTTATGTTGTTGCGTCTGGACCGGTTCTCCTGGTCCTCCAGCCGGGTCATGGCCTTAGTTAGCAGCGTCTCAGTGCATTCGAGTTTAGCTAGGAGCTGTGACACGAGTCCTCTGTGTCGGATATTCTTTGTTCTGCTTCGTCCACCCTTTTCTCCACCGCTTTAACACTTTCACACACTGAGTTAACCGATTTGACTATCTGGTCGAGTTTTATATCCAGGCTGGAGCTGAGTTTCTTAAATACTCCTTCACTTATCTTCTCTACCAGGCCATCAATCTGCTCACCTTCCGCCATGTTGTCGGAGTCGCTGGTCTCTTTTTCGGGCTGAGTTTTTCGAAGTCTGGACCATCCGGTTCGTCTTTTATCAGTTTATTCCCCCCAAAGTTCATGCAGTGACATTACTACTTCAGTTTCCCTGTTTTATTAATGTTAAGCTTTACCTAAAGTGTTCAAAAAAGTGTTCAGTCCGGGAGCTCCTGTCCGGCGCTCCTACCTCCTTCGCATCACGTGGCCCTCCCCTCATCAGCTTTTTTAAATACACTTGCATTTCAGGTAATTCACTATTTTTGTGTCTGTAATTGCCTTTGTAACGGTATGCAAGTACAAAAGAGAGCCAGAATGATATTGTGAATTCTCAGTTTTGTTGTTGGAGTCAGGTACTCTCCGTATTCATTTATTTGGTGTCAAAACTTCCCTAGGCGGCCATTTTGTGACATCACATAAAGTCCCCTGAAACTTGGCTCCCGATCATTCACCACGTGGGGGTCACTTTGCCATCTTTTCCACTGGGACCAAAAGCCCTGCATGCTGTCCTAAATGTCACCCCCAAAATGATCCAACATATAGTTTCGCTGTCCTCTAACACTGTATATAACTTGTGAGCACCTCCATTTCATACTTTTTTTCTAATGTTAACCCAATCCACCACATACAATAATTAACCCTTACCTGTCCCCTAAATATATGAGGAGATATAATTCTAACTTTACTCCAAGAACACAATCTGAGTATCTCATATGTATATATTTAACCCTTCTGTCGTATTCTTTTCTCCCCCCTTACTTTAGTGTTCCCGGTCAAATTTGACAGGTCTGTTTTGCCATTAATCATCACCAATTTTGTTTAACAACAACAACAAGAATAACTGCTGTGAACATACGAAGAATAGACACTGAAAATGTATCGCTAAATTAACATTTATCGTAAAAAATCTATATCAAAACAGACCAAATTCACAGAACATCAGAACATCAACATGAATACTCATCTCTGTGTGTGTGTGTGTGTGTGTGTGTGTGTGTGTGTGTGTGTGTGTGTGTGTGTGTGTGTGTGTGTGTGTTCATGTGTCATCTCTACTATGCCTCCTAGTATCCTGCCAGTTATCCCTTTCTGTTTGTCCTGTATGTCTGCGTGTGTGTGTGTGCCTGGGTGTGGCCTACCCTTCCCCTCCTGCTGCCAATTAACCAGCACACATGCAACCCATCCATTCATCAAACCCCACAGTATATCTACCCCATATCTTCACCTCAGTCCGGCAATTGTTTATTGCAACTTTGTTTAACCTGAGGCGCTACTCCTTCGTATCGAAAGGAGTCAGCTGAGGTGGTTCGGGCATCTAATCAGGATGCCTCTTTGACGCCTCCCGTTAGAGGTTTTCCAGGCAACTGGTAGGAGGCCCCGGGGAAGACCCAGGACACGCTGGAGGGATTATATCTCCCAGCTGGCCTGGGAATGCCTCAGGATCCCCCAGAACGAGCTGGAACGTGTTGCGGGTGAGAGGGGAGCCTGGGTCGGCCTGCTAGGCCTGCTGCCACCGCGACCCGACCCCGGATAAGCGGATAACAATGGATGGATGGATGGATGGATGTTTAACCTGTGCTTCCCTCAGGCTCTCTGCTTCACTCGGAACCCCCCTGGACCCAGCCTTGCCGACCCGATTGGCCACCTGCCCGCTCCCGGATTCCCCCTGACCTGCCCGACATCTCACCCGCCTGCCACTCAGCTCCCACTTCCTGTCCAGGCCACATACGACGCCTAACCCCGACCCTTAACATTTCCACCCCTGTTCATTATCAATAAAGCAACTGTGAACTACTCCTGCTCCTGTGTTCTTGCTCTTGGGTCCAGCCCCGCACAACCATGACATCATGCACAGGAGTGGCATTGTACAATTAGGTCGGTGTGTGCCTTGCAAACATGGGCATCACATTTGTAGCATTTAAGGCATGTTTTATTGTCTCTAGGGGCACAGAGCTTGCATCTCTTCCTTTTCTGTCCCTGTCCTTGTTGGGGGGGGGGGGGCAGCGGCTGGAGCTTGCAGACTCCTAATCACACCGGCAGAGGCTGGTGTGTGGGGAAGGTGCTGGTGCCGTTGAATTAGCGGATTCACTAAAGCTTTCCCTGCGCTCTGCCAGGAAGAGTCTCCTCTTGAAAAATGTCCCCAGATTCCAGGCTGGGTCAATCGCCATAACGCAGTCTTCTCTTTTTGGCTGCACACCTCTGTTGCCGTTTATTCAACCTCTCACCAACATGACATCCAAAACACTGACATCCATTCACCTTTATCCCCCAAACGACGTTGCGTTACCATAGTTACGATAGTGCTCTTAAAGAGACCATGTCACTCCTATCTTAAGCCATCATAGCAATATCCCCAGCAACACCACTAGTCTTGCTGAATGATGTCCTCATGTCCAAGAAGAGTCCACTACACATTACCTTATCAAGACAGTCAACGTCTGCTTTGTTGCTGTTGTATTCCTAGATATATATGGGGCTTCCTGTCCTCTGTGGTGCTGACAGCGGCGTCTTTGTGTAGCGTGCTCATCAGGATGACATTTCGGTTCTTCTTAGGAACATATGACACAAGACAGTGTGTCAGTGAAAGCACATTTTGACGAGAGTGCCTCTCCCTTTGGTCGACACCAGCGCAGGGGAAAGTTCAGGCTTATTCTTTCTCACTGTCCCCACCATGGTGAGCTTTCGTTTCAGCAGCTCCTGACCAAGCGCATATGACGTAAAAAAGTTATCACATGTGATATTATGCCCCTTGAGACCGGCTGTCATGTCCAGTACAACACTCATGCCCTGGTTTTTTTCTGGCCTTCCATCAATAGGTTTCCCCATGTAGACCTGCATATTACAGGCATAGCTGCTCCTGGCATCACATGCTGCCCAGATACTTGCCTGGTTTGCTGCATGAACTGCTTGAATGGACAGCGACCTCTAAAAGGGACCAGGCGCTCATCGACGGTCACCTTACTATTGATAGAACTAACAGACACATGTAGGCTTGGAGGTCTACCTGGTCTAATGCTCTCCACGTCTGGTAAAAAGAATTGGAAGCTAGACTTGATGTCTTCCAAACGAGAAGTTGCATATCGTGTTGGCCCTGGCGTCATCCTTATTATGTTTTCAACTCGCTCTGCCTCCTCTATCCTGGGAGGATGAATACCAGAGCAAGTTGCCACCCTTGGACTGGAATGTCACCTCAGGTGCCTGTTCCTCTGGTGCCACTTCCTCGCCATCTGTTGACTGGTCAGTCTCATAATAGTCCAGATCCAAATCAGGATCAATGTTATCTTCAATTTCTGAGGCATCTTCCTCTATCTCTGGTTCAATGTCCTCTTCATCTGGTTCAAAAGTTCGGTCCAGAGCCTTTCTGAAATGTGTGGGTGTGTATGAGGCTGTTTTCCAGCTGATGAATGGTCATTGTAAGAGCCAAAGTAAATATGCAGTACAATATTTATTTGCATTTAAATGTTGAATTTTAATCAGACGTGTGTCTAACTTGAATGTTACAAAGACGTCGTTATCATTTGTTGTAATAAATACACGTAAGTTACAGACTGCCATCACTCTAATCACACTTTGCGACAGGTATTTGCGGTTAGTAGTATCTGGAGCAGAGTGGAGCCGCTCAGTTTTCCGACCATGTAATGTGAATTATTTTCTGGAACTAATTGTGAATTAACCTGTGGACCTTTGAGTGTGTCGAGACAAATGGCGATACTTTTAGAAAGAAGGGAAGTTGTTTTCACCAACTTGTACGAAGGAAATTTGGATTAATAAAACACTTTTGCTCTCCCCTACGAGCAGTAGGTAGTAGTACGCTACAGACATAATCTAGTGTTTCCCATTAATTTCCTATGGCGGTCATTTTTGACCGGGAACACCATGGGTGTTATAAAGTTGACTAAACCACAAAAAATTCAATGAAAGTGCTGATCAGCAATTGTATATGTTCAAATGCCTAGTGTGGACGATATCATAAGGCCTTGAGGTAATCGGATGTAAAACACAATATTTATGATTGATTAAAGTTGTAAATCGGTCAGATTTGACCCGAACACCACAACTATATTTATTTATTTTTTCTGAAAGATTGTCAATCTCATGTTTATGTGTACAGAGCTGGACTCAAGATGCAATCAGTTTAGCTGAATGAAAAGACTGCAAGCAAAGCCAATGGGCTAGCTATACAAACAAATGACAAAATTAAAGTAACAAGTTGTGTGTCGTTTGTTTAATCCCATGGTGCCCATTCTCAGGGTCGCAAGATACTTTTGAGGGCTCAATCTGATCAACAGTATAGAAAATAAAGAAAAATCATATTTCTATTTCCAATCAAATTGTCCATTTTATCTGAGATTTCTAATTGATCTATTCACAATTGATTTATTGTGAAATAATGGATATGTTTAGCACCGCAGACCTGTGCAAACTGAAATAATCTTGGAAGGGAACATCACTTATTGGTTGAACTACTCACGACTCAGCCGGAGGGACATTACTTCACTTTAAAGGGGAACTCCACAGATTTTACTCATCGAAGTGTGATTCCAGGTGTTGGAAAGTTCTACTGCACATGTGAAAACAGTATGAAGCCTTTAGTGTCACCAGAGTGAGCACTCTGAAGTCTGATAAATGTCCTCAAGTATTGTCACTTGATTCAGCGTCGGTTGGGGCTGAATACTCCAAGTTTGAAAATGTAAAAAGAAAAACATCTAGAGGTGCATAATTAGAAAGAAGTGAGCTTACCAGAACTCTGTCGGCCGCTGCTCATCTCTGCTGCAGGCCAGCAGCTTGAGGCTACATTAGCCGTTACTAGCATGACACACCCAAATTTCTGACCAAACTATTGGCAATCAAGGTGCCAGGTGGATAGTGTAAGTACAGAATGGTAAATGGACTGTACTTGTATTTCTCTTTTCTAGTTTTCCGACCACAAAAAAGCGCTTTAACGCTACATGACATCATTCACCCATTCATACACTGATGGGAGGGGTTACCATGCAAGGTGCCACCTGCCCAGGACATCAGGACTAGCTAACATTCATACAACATTCACACACCGTAGGCACAGCTACAGGAGACATTTGGGGTTAAGTGTCTTGCTGAAGGACTCATCGACATGGAGTAGCAGAGCTGGGGATTGAACCGTCGATCCTCTGATTCTCTGATTGAAGGACAACCCTGCTCACCACTTATCCACAGTCACCCCGGAAGAAGAATGCATGGATGAAAAAGACAACATCTCTGGTTTTGCTCAACTGATTTTGATCCAGTTTTTAAAAAACAAAAACACTCCATGTTGAGTCTGACAATGTTATAGGGAGTATAATCTGAGGAAACACAGGTTTAATCCACACACGAACAGAGATGTTATGAGGTTTTAGGAGTCATTTGCAGGAACAGTTTGTTGGTGAACAGCCAGAACAACAGTATTTGTATGCAGCTTACTTAAGTATTGCAAGGTTTGGTAAAAGTGTTTTTACACAGAACAAAACGAAAACCTTTTCTTGCTGACTGCAACTTGCAACATCTGCTTTCGCCAGAGAAGCTGTGCAGAGGTGCTAGGCCGATGGACACACTGTTATTAGTCAATGAAACATGAAACTCCCCTAAAATCACAAGTTCTAATTGTTACATGTCTGTGTATGTACAGGGAGTTAACTTGGATGAAATGGGTTAATTAATAAGCCTTACATATGTGGGTACATTTTCTTTTTACTCTGGACAGAGCAGACTAGCTCTTCCCACTGCTCATACGTTAAGCTACGTTAACACATCTAACTATACATTTACCACAAACATGAAATGATCTTCTCATCTCACTCTCAAAAAGAAAAGAAACTTGGAGTAGAGAGAAGTAAGGAGCTAGAAAATCTCCTTACCTGTGTGCTCCTGTTAAACTAATAAAGTGATTCTGTGTGGCACTTGGCTTCTGTTCCACACAATGAAATGGGGATTGGCTCCTATATGGGGAAATGTTCCAAAGCTCAATGTCATATCAATGACCATTGTCTCATCTGTTGCCACGGTGATTAACAACCCACCCTCGTTTAGACCGAGAGCCAAAAAGTGTCTCACTCACGTCTGGAAGATGAGCCATTAATCTAAAGCAGCACTTTAGCAGAACTCTTTCTGTTTCACTCTACCAAAATGTTCTCCTCGTGTTTCATTGTTTCTCTCTCTCTCTCTCTCTCTCTCTCTCTCTCTCTCTCTCTCTCTCTCTCTCTCTCTCTCTCGTCATCTAATTCCATTTTCTCTACTTTCTCTTTAATCATGCATTACTTTTTTTCTTTGTCCTATCGCCTCCTAATGTATTGTGGGGATAGTGCTATATAAATTTATAGTCCTGGGCTGTGTTGTCTCTAATGTAAGTATCTTTCATCAACTGCAGGGCTTGGAGCCAGAAACCAATACAGTAAAGGTTATTTTGGTAAAATAAACAGAGTCCAAACAAAACAATGCTTTTCGCAAAAGTGCATCTGCAGACCATCATGCATGTTAGAATTAAGCAGAAAGCCATAAGAGGGATTGCAATGCTTTTTAATTCCTTCATTTTTTTTTATCATCAGAGCATCTCGCACCAACGATTCACCAACATCCATATATCACAAACATTACTTTCTCATATCTTTTTATGCGGACGACATTTGGTTGTTCGATAAGTCAGCTATCTCAATTACTCCTTTTAAACACTTTTGCAGAATTGAGCTCCTTGTCTGGCTACCAAATCAACACCCCCATCCCACAAACATCACTCTCTGGATCTCAATTCACTCTCCACATGGGTCAATAAAAATTGTTTTGGCATGAATATTGTGCAGTATAGCTACTTAGAACTTATTTTGCATCTATAATAAAATTGTCAGATTATAGTTCATGGAATTTCCTCTCTAAATCACTGCAAATCTTGGTATCCGTTGTTAAGATGGATGTTTTACCACAGACACATTTCTTTTCCTCCATGATTCTGTTACCAAACCCGACTGACTAAATATGTCTTGGGTGGGAACCGACCACGCCTAGTCAAACAACACAAATAGAAGAGTGGCCTTTCTGTTCCTATTAAATGTGCTTAATAGCATCTTGTCACAATAATGTCTTTCCTACTCAATGTCGTTTACCTGAAAAAGAAATTAAGAAACTACAAACATGGCACAACCTCAGCCTGAATTTTTATAGCTACGCTCTTCTCACTGGGTGGTAAACCAAAGTTTTTCTGACTTTCTCATTTTGGTTTCCTTGTAATCAGCCAATATTTGCAAAAACGTGAAGAACACGCTATAAGAAAATGTATTAAAAACGGTATGTTTCAAAGGTGTATTTTGCTTATTAATTGAAAATGTGGGCAGCACAGAAAGCAAATCAAATACATAACTTGAGTTTAATCTGTGATCCATCTTCACTCTGGTATGAAACTCCAGTGATCAGTCCGATCAGCTGCAGCGTCCAATCAGATAACTGAACAATGAGGGGGCGTGTCGAGCGTTGTTGAATGCTGTTAAGCATTCCAACTATTGTTCTTCAGTTCTTTATTCACCTCTTTAATAATTATGTGTGGCTGAAGGCAACAAGGCTCTAAATCCTTGGTGCCACAGCACACAGACTAAACTCCTGCGGGCTTAATAATAATAATAATAATCATTATCTTCCCGTTCTCCTTCTTCCGTACAGAAGTTTGGCATGGAACTAGTCCCACAGCGTTGAAACATAAAAAAAAAAAATACATCAAAACGTGCGGCCTGACTGGGAATCGTGGGGAATGACTTTTTTAAAGGTGCGTTCACACCAAACGCGGCGCGAATTTTCATGTTGCATCATTTGCGTGGTGTGTTTACACCAAAAGTGTTTAAACTATTTGTGGTTATTTCGCTTTTTCGCACTCGACCCGCCGCCGGAGAGGGGGCGTGGCTTATCTCCGTGGAAATAGTTCCTTTTTGCCATCCACTGTGGAAGAAATAACCACTAGTTCTGCTTTGTACATGTTGTGGAAGTCCCACAAACGTTGGAACATCAAACGCCCTAATGTCTGGGTTCATAACATTATCCGTAGTCGCACACAGCTTCTCCAGGAGCTTCGTCTGGAGGACTTCCTCTTCCAGACTATCGACTTCTCTTCCATAGTTTGATCAGCAACGGCAGGACGGTGGTGATGACGGGCGGAGCTTCTCAACGCTGATTGCCGTTTGCAACTCAGCATCACACGAATTTTTCGCCCAAGTTGAAAAATTTCAACTCTCACAAATAAGCGAATTATTCGCGTTGCGTCATTCGCCAAGTTCGCGCGGTTCGCCTGATTTCGCGCCGTGCTATTCGCCGCCCGGCGAAAATTTGCTTTTTCGCAAACCATTTCGCGTCTGCGCATTGACTTTGTATGTAATCTGGTCGCGCGAAAAATTCGCGCCGCGTTTGGTGTGAACAGACCTTAAGAGATTCGCCCAACCTTTAACCCCGAAAAACCCCAAAACGGCAAGAAATGGTCCCATTCACTTGAATGGGATTCCATCGTGAAGAGAGCAAAAAAACAAAAAATAAATCATCTTTGGAACCACAGTGACTCGCCATACAATAACGTAGAAAAAAGATTTATAGCTTTAAACGTTGAGAAAAGTCTGGAGTTTATTTGGCCAAAAGGGCATTTTGATAGCTACCACGGTTCTCCTCTCATCCTTGTTCAAGTTCAGGAAGATCTTGGGACATTTTCTGACTTTATAATGGGTGTGTATAGCGCTGCTCAGAGTGTGTGAGGTCATCGCCAGAGTGAAGCGGTGCTTCAGTTTCTTGTGAAGCAATAGGATCTACGGTTATATGAGATCTTGAGATAATTGGACAGGTTTTAACTCCATATTAAGCGGATGGAACTGTAGTCGCTACAGTAATCACCATAGAAACCTTTGATGTGGGAGCACACAGGTGTTTGTGATGAGCTAATTAGTGCTGTTAGACTCACACACATACTGATATACAGACACAGACAGACCTTGACACACATACTGACATACAGACACAGACAGACCCTGACAAACATACTGACATACAGACACAGACAGACCCTGACAAACATACTGACATACAGACACAGACAGACCCTGACACACACATACTGACATACAGACACTGACAGACCCTGACACACACATTACTGACACATACACCGACACAAGGACATTGACACACGCACACACCTACATAAACGACTTGGAGATATTCAATCAAAGGCATTGTAAGACCTCCACCTGTCTAGAGCAATGCTAACGCAATGCTAGTGCGATGCTAATGAGATGCTAATGCTAACGAGATCCTAAAGAGATGCTAACGATATGCTAATGAGATGCTAATGAGATGTTAGCGCAATGTTAGGTTGATGCTTACGTGATGCTAGCGCGATGCTAACGATATGCTAACGCAATGCTAACACAATGCTAATTTGATTGCTAAAATGGTAATATTGCCGTATATATATATTGCAACATCTTACGGCAGTCGCAGCCACACAGTCAAAATTTCTCTGAAATGTTCTATTGTTCTTCACTTCTTTATTCAACTTTTTAATATTCTTCTATTTCTTCCGTAGGTATTTTGAACCTCTTCTCTTCCTTCATACTTTCAGCTACAGAAACCGTTCAGCTATCAAAATGCTCAGCTCTTTCAGGACACGCGGGCTATAACCTTTCATATTTCTAACCTTTCAACTTTTTGAATTATTAAGCTTTTTATGATTTTTATTTTGAATGGGATCCTATGGAGAAAATCTTCAAATCCTCTTAAACTTCTTCAACTTTAAAAGCTCAAAGGTTCTGCATACTTTCAGCTACAGACACCATTTAAACTTTTAAATGTTGACAAAATCAAATATTCAAATATCACTGTATGATTCAGCTTTGTCATATCTTTTATACTTTTTGAACTGCAAGCGTTTTAGTATGATGCTTTTTTCAGACCTTTTCTGACTTTATAATGGGTGTGTATTGCGCTGCTCAGAGTGTGTGAGGTCATCGCCAGAGTGAAGAGGAGCTCCAAAAACATCTCGCACAGACAACTGTACCAGATTTCAATTCTGTCTCTACAGTAATCACCATAGAAACCTTTGATGTGGGAGCACACAGGTGTTTGTGATGAGCTAATTAGTGCAGTTAGACTCACACACATACTGACATACAGACACAGACAGACCCTGACACACACATACTGACATACAGACACAGACAGACCCTGACACACACATACTGACATACAGACACTGACAGACCCTGACACACACATTACTGACACATACACCGACACAAGGACATTGACACACGCACACACCTACATAAACGACTTGGAGATATTCAGTCAAAGGCATTGTAAGACCTCCACCTGTCTAGAGCAATGCTAATGCAATGCTTGTGCGATGCTAACGATATGCTAACGATATGCTAATGCTAACGAGATGCTAACAATATGCTAACGAGATATTAACGATATCCTAGGGCAATGCTAACGATATGCTAACAAGATGCTAGCGCAATGCTAGGTTGATGCTAACGTGATGCTAGCACGATGCTAGCAAAAGGATAATGATATGCTAGTGCAATGCTAACGTTATGCTAACGCTATGCTAATTTAATTGCTAAAATGGTAATGTTGCCGTATATATAGAAAATATATTTTTCTATATATACGATTTTGTATACGATTCTTCTATATTATTATATATATAGAAGAATTGAACGTGTTGTAACTCTGTTATGCTGTTCATTCTGTACACATGACATCTATTTTTGTACTCTGTCCATCCTGGGAGAGGGATCCTCCTCTGTTGCTCTCCTGAAGGTTTCTTCCATTTTTCTCCCTGTTGAAAGGGTTTTTTTGGGGGGAGTTTTTCCTGAGTCGATGAGAGGTTCTGGGACAGAGGATGTCATTGTGTACAGATTGTAAAGCCCTCTGAGGCAAATTTGTAATTTGTGATTTTGGGCTATACAAAAATAAATTGAATTGAATTGAATATATATACTTCTGAATCGCTACCTTAACGTGGTGGAGGAGTTTGAGTGGCTTAGTGATCCTGGGAGCTATGTTGTCCGGGGCATCAGCCCCTGGTAGGGTCTCCCAAGACAAACAGGTCGCAGGGGAGAGTCCAGACTAAGAGCGGTTCAAAAACCCCGATGAACAGCAGCCCGTGGAGTACAGCCACCTCGCCCGGACCAGGGAAACCGGGGAACCCTCCCGGAGCCAGACCCGGGAGGGGAGCTCGTAGGCGAGTGTCTGGTGGCCGGGCCTTCGCCCATGGGGCCCGGTCGGGCTCAGCCCGAAGAAACATCATGGAGCAGCCACCCTGTGGACCCACCACCCGCAGGGATAAGCATCGGGGTCGGGTGCTATGGTGGACCGGGCGGCAGGCCGGGCAGGGGGCCTGGGCGAGCTGATCGCCGGCGGCATAGACTAGCTCTAGGGACGTGGAACGTCACCTCGCTAGCGGGGAAAGAGCCGGAGCTGGTGCAGAAGATGGAGCGGTACCAGCTAGATATAGTTGGCCTCACCTCCACGCACAGCACTGACTCTGGAACCAAGCTCCTGGAGAAAGGTTGGACTTTGTCCTTTTCTGGAGTTGCCCAGGGTGAGAGGCGCCGGGCGGGAGTGGGGATACTCACGAGCCCCCGGCTGAGCGCCGCAGTGTTGGAGTTCTCCCCGGAGAACGAGAGGGTCGCTTCCCTGCGCCTGTGGGTTGCGGGGAGTAAGGCTCTGACTGTTGTTTGTGCCTATGCACCGAACAGCAGTTCGGAGTATCCGGCCTTCTTGGAGTCGGTGGGAGGGGTCCTGGAAAGGGCGCCTCCTGCTGACTCCATAGTTCTCCTGGGAGACTTCAACGCTCACATGGGCAACGACAGAGAAACCTGGCGAGGGGTGATTGGGAGGAACGGCTTGCCTGATCTGAACCCGAGTGGTGTCTCGCTGTTGGACTTCTGTGCTAGCCATGGTTTGTCCATAACGAACACCATGTTCGAACATAGGGTGGCTCATAAGTGTACCTGGTACCAGAACACCTTAGGCCGTAGATCAATGATCGACTTTGTAGTCGTTTCATCTGATCTGCGGCCGTATGTCTTGGACACTCGGGTGAAGAGAGGAGCAGAGCTGTCAACTGATCACCACCTGGTGGTGAGTTGGATTAGATGGCGGGGGAATCGGCTGGAGAGACCCGGCAAGCCCAAACCCACTAAGGTAGTCAATAAGCTCCTTGGTGGCAAGGCGCCGGGGGTGGATGAGATCCGCCCTGAGATGCTGAAGGCGCTGGACGTTGTTGGGCTGTCTTGGCTGACACGCCTTTTCAATGTCGCATGGGGGTCAGGAACAGTGCCCATGGACTGGGAGACTGGGGTGGTGGTTCCCATTTTCAAAAAGGGGGACCGGAGAGTGTGCTCGAATTATCGGGGTATCACACTACTCAGCCTCCCGGGGAAAGTGTATGCCAGGGTGCTGGAAAGGAGGCTCCGACCGATTGTCGAACCTCGGATTCAAGAGGAGCAGTGCGGATTCCGTCCCGGTCGTGGAACAGTGGACCAGCTCTTTACCCTCGCAAGACTACTGGAGGGCTCTGGGAGTTTGCCCAACCAGTCTACATGTGTTTTGTGGACTTGGAGAAGGCCTTCGACCGGGTCCCTCGGGGGTTTTTGTGGGGGGTGCTGCGGGAGTATGGGGTGCCGGACCCGTTACAACGGGCCATCCGATCTCTGTACGACTGCAGTAGGAGCTGTGTTCGTATTCTCGGCAATAAGTCAGACGCGTTCCCGGTGGGTGTTGGCCTCCGCCAGGGCTGCCCTTTATCACCGGTCCTGTTCGTGACTTTCATGGACAGGATATCTAGGCGTAGCCGGGGGGAGGAGAACGTCGGGTTCGGGGGTCTCGGGATCACCTCTCTGCTGTTCGCAGATGATGTGGTCCTGTTAGCCTCTTCGGACCATGACCTCCAGCATTCACTGGGGCGATTTGCAGCCGAGTGTGACGCGGCGGGGATGAGGGTAAGCACATCCAAATCCGAGGCCATGGTGCTCTGCCGGAAACCGGTGGATTGCTCCCTCCGGGTGGGGACGCAGTGCCTGCCGCAAGCGAAGGAGTTCAAGTATCTCGGGGTCTTGTTCACGAGTGAGGGTAAGATGGAGCGGGAGATCGACCGGCGGATCGGTGCGGCTGCAGCAGTAAAACAGGCGCTGCACCGGACCGTCTTGGTGAAGAGGAGCTGAGCCGGAAGGCAAAGCTCTCAATTTACTGGGCGGTCTACGTTCCGACCCTCACCTATGGTCACGAACTCTGGGTCGTGACCGAAAGAACGAGGTCTCGGATACAAGCGGCCGAAATGAGTTTTCTCCGTAGGGTGGCCGGGCTCAGCCTTAGAGATAGGGTAAGGAGCTCGGACATCCGGAGGGAACTTGGAGTTGAGGCGCTACTCCTTCGTATCGAAAGGAGTCAGCTGAGGTGGTTCGGGCATCTGATCAGGATGCCTCCTGGACGCCTCCCGTTAGAGGTTTTCCAGGCACGCCCAACTGGTAGGAGGCCCCGGGGAAGACCCAGGACACGCTGGAGGGATTATATCTCCCAGCTGGCCTGGGAACGCCTCGGGATCCCCCAGAACGAGCTGGAACGTGTTGCGGGTGAGAGGGAAGCCTGGGTCGGC